>JAJJMA010184802.1:0-11061 GCA_023529015.1 Papaver nudicaule | reverse complement strand
AGCTTAGGTAGTCTGTTTGCTTAGATATACTCTTTTGTGCAGCAGCTGAGGTAGTCTGCTTGCTCTTTTGTGCAGCAGCTTAGGTAGTCTGCTTGCGTATACAAGTATAAAGTATACTTTTTGTGAATGTAAATGGAATCAAATGAGAAATGTAAATGGCTTTGAACCACTTTTTGTGAATGAAAATTGCATATTTTGAAATGAAAATTGCATATTTTGTTATTTGAATTTCTAGGTGACCAGAATCTGGCACCTTCAGGTGACCGGACTGACACATCCGGTGACATAACTGACATAAATCCCGGTGACACATGTCATCTTTGTGTGGGACAGCTCGGAGACACGTGTCGTCCGTTCAATGGTCTGCACTACGACACGTGCCATCCATTAATTGGTTTCCACGATAACACGTGCCTTCCGATTATTGGATAGATCGGCGACACGTGTCGTACAGCAGTTGGCCAATTATCTGCCACATGTCATGCGTTCATTAGTTCGCAGGTTGCCACGTGTTTATCATTTATTGGCCAGATTTTTGACACATGTCGCCCATTTGTTGGATAGCTTCCTGACACGTGTCGTCTATTGGTTGGCCAGCTCGCTGACATGTGTCATCCTTTTATTGGTTTTTTGACTGACACGTGCCGTCCATTTATTTGTTAGCTTGCTGACACATGGCGTCCATTTATTGGCCTGCTGGTCGACACATGTCGTCCATTTGTTGGATAGCTCTCTGACACGTGTCGTCAATTGGTTGGTCAGCTCGCTGACACGTGTCTTGCATTGTTGGCAGGCGCTGCCACATATGTCGCCAGCTCGGTGACATATGTCGTTTCAGGGTAATATGAAAGAAGTGTTGCTGAATTAAAGCAACACAACTATTGTGTTAAAACAACTATAACAGAGTGCTGCTAACACCCCCCCCAGCACATTTGCAACAAAGGATTCTTAACACTGTATTTGTGTTGCAATAAATCAGCCTGAATTTTTAGCAGCACTTATAGTATGTTGGAAAACCCCCCAAATGGTGTAGTGTGAGTAAGGTTGCTTAGTGAGACAGAAGTCTTCTCAATACTGTTTCATGTTCTATGGTAGTGCTGGTGGAGTCTATTTGCAGTAAGTGGTTTTATTCACTTGTCGAACTCTGCTAGTATGACGTCACCTATGCACAACCACAACTGCTTTTGTGCCATATGCCTCTAAGTTTCATTTGCTATTTTCCTTGTGAACTGCACAAGAGTGTTGACATGGTTCAGGTGGTCTCTTGCAAGAACTCTCAATGTGTAAAAGGGAATTGCAATTGGAAAGTTGTCTGGGTATTTGCTTTATAGAGGTTATTTTTTTTGCATTACTACAACTGAGCCTACTTCTTCCCGGTGGTTACAATGTGCACTATAGTTTTTGGCAATCTGATGGTGGTATACATCTTATGGTCCTGCTGTTGTTGTGTGTTCAAATTGCTTCATCTATGTCATCTATTGTTCTGTATATGGAGTTCCTGCTGTGTGTCTACGTTTTTATGGAGTTCCAGCTGGTGTCCACGTCTACTGCAACAAAGTTCTAGGATGCTTACGTCTACTTCACCATTTCAACTCCACCAACTACTGCACCTACTCTATCTACCTGCACCAACTATTATTACAACAACTCCTTGTCATACCATCAGTGCCTACTCCACCAACTCATGGATTTTATTGCACCTGCATCTCCACTACTACTACTGCATCAACAGTCTTCTATGAACTCTGCTGCTTCTTTTTGTGTCTCAAGGCATGATGCAAGTAAGCTTTATACAACTATATGACTGCAAGCTACTGTGTCATTCATCGAAAACTCTAGATGTAGAGCGAAATAGGTAGAGCGTTTGTAGAGCGTGAGAGAGGGAGATAGAATTGTGAGAGAGAGAGAAAACGCTAATGGTGGACCCCCCCCTGCATATCCGATGGTGGTGGATGGTGCCACCTCACGCTCTACAAACGCTCTACCCTATTCCGCTCTACACCAAGGGGCTCCGGTCATTCATCTTGGTTCACCTGCTACTACTACTTCACATGTTCATTCTTATATCTACTCCACCTAATACTGCATCAACTTTTATACCTGTTCTATATGTCTTCATTATTGTGTGTGTGACTGATTATACTAAGGCAAGATCAAAATGTCTTTTATAGACACCTTGCTCTTGAGGGGGAGTAATAGGATGTAATGTGTGTGTGTGTGACTGATTATACTGAAGTGTAACGAGAGTGTAATGAATTGTAGTCATGAGAGAAATGTGAGGAAACTTGTAAGCGTGCTTAACGCACATGTCTGAGAGAGTTGAGCGATGTGTTTATAAACACACAGAAACCCAATGTAAAATTTATCTTCTTTTATCAATTCTATTGAATTACAAATCGTCTTGCAGCCATGTAGATATCAGATCTATCACTCACACTCTCTAAACTGGGAGGAATCGATGGAATCACTTGAGAAACTTCGCAAAGAGGCAACAAGTATTGCAGATGACTGGACGGATGCAAACCTAAAAATTAATGATAAAAGGTCATTCCCTGAGTTTATATAGTGGTCGCCAGATTCTGGCCTGGATTGGCACAAGTATATTATGCCCAAAGAGAATGATAAGCTCAATGTTAACCAAACAAATAGTTCGTTGCATCAAGCACTGTTGTCGTATGATTTTTTTTTTCCTCGGCAAAAGTAATAATTTCATTAATTAGCTTACCGGAAGTAGGCAAAAACAACCCAAAGGAGAAGGAAGAACAAGCTCAACCAACTCAAATAAACAACCCTACATAGACAGAAACCCAAAATTACAACTCTTTAAAAGAGATCCATAGGCGCTGTTGTCGTATGATGAAATGCACATTGTCCAGATTTAGCTTCTAACTCAAACTGGATTATGGCGAATAAATACTACCACATAAGCTGGTGGGCGACTCGCTTATGACAGCGGCGATGACTATTGACTCCATATAGATCCAAATAAAGCCTCATCTCCTTGGTTTTAATACTAGTTAGTTTATCGTGAATAATAGTATCAGCAAAAACACTCCAGTAACGCTTGTTAGTTTCACTAGATTTTTTCACCATCTTCAATTTTGCTTTTCTTATGATCCCACCACCATCTTCAATTTTGCTTCAATTTTCCATAACATATGAACGAAATTTTTGGTTGCAAAATTCGTTACCAATATTTCCAGTAACTTTTGAATCCTCATATGGCTCGCCGCGGAGCCACATGTTACTATGGGGTGGCCACCCCAAATTATGCAGTGATATACTTCTCAGAATATTCCCAAGCATATGTACGTGTGGCCCCTCCAAGAAATCTTAGGAAAACAAACGTGTTATTAACTTTTACCAACTTATTTTAACTTCAAGTAAATCCAGCATTTAACAGTTTTAAGATTCCAATAAAAAGATATCGCTAGAAACCCGACTTCGCAATAAAATGGAGGACGATTTCTGAATGACTCTTCACATGTTGACATTGAAAAAGAAATCGCTAGAACATTTAGCTTATACTCAATTATGGATTTTTTTCGAGATCTAACTAAAAGAGCAACGAATTTTGTTTTAAACTTTTGATATTTTAGTTTAGGGGAAGCACATTTTTCTTCTTAATTTAGATTTAACAATTGCTTCGATAGGTTTTTTCAGCAATTTAATTATGCTTTTTTTTTTTTTTTGTATTTTCCAAATATTTTTGCTATAAATTGAATTTTATATGGCCTCCCCAACATTTAAATCCTGCCTCCGCGGCCGCCGGAATACAATGAGATGCCGTCAAAAGTCTTACCGTCCCAAAAAATGACTTCTGCATTAAAATCGCTATCAATTGTTGACGCCCCAACAGCTAACATCCACTGTCCGACGTTACCTGTGGTGGATGGATAAGGTCCTTCAGTTCCAGCAGAGGTGGTAACAAGATTCCTTTTTCCGTAGCACAATATAATTATGGCCTAGTGATGGGTCTCAAAGTGTCCCAGACTCCCATAGCAGTCAAACATTTCACTGACCAAGAGTATGTTCACTGAAAAACTCATGATTTATAAAGCCAAAACTTGCAGCCCGTTAATGGAAAATCTTATTGCCATTAATGTTGAACACGAGGTATCATAAGATCAATACTTATAAGTGAATGAGATTGTCTTTATCCTACCGCTGAGATGTGATAGAGTATTTTTTAGTGAATCGTTTAGATAGACAATTCAAGAAGAGGATCAAGAAATTAATGGCCAAATTAATTACCCAAAGAATCATCAAAAATCTTACGATTATTTATTACGCTCTTAATTATGGATCACGGCTGTGTAAAAGCCTATATAAATACATGTTTGATAATACTAGTACATTTCATTCAGTTTTATATCAACACTTTGCGAGGAAAAAAGAAATAGTGTCCTAGAATCTTCAAAGAAAAAAAATGGAAAAAAGTGGTAAGAGTTTGATGAGAATGATAACAGTGGTTTTGTTGATAGTGGGAATGTTTGTAGTGCAAATCTCAGCATCTGCATCCCCTAATGATCAATCAATTGGACAATTGTTAGATTGTATCAAGCCATGTTTGGTTGAATGTATCAAGCCAGATCCTGATTCTCAACAACTTACTAACATCTGCGTACGTAAGTGTTTGCCTCCATGTCTCAAGGCACCACTACAAAATAGCCACCGCAAGATCATTGTAAGTATACACACTATGAATTTTATTTTTTAATCTCAAAATACTTCCTATAATATTACATGACCCCAATGCATCAACGGAATATTTCAAGACCTCAAACCCATATATGTATATAATACTTCTATATTATTTGATGTAACTATTTCATTTCTGCAGGCTAATTGAAGAAAATGGGTTTATGGAGCTGCTTCTCGATCGACCTACTAAGAAGTTAATTCATATTAACAAAAATAAAAAAAGAAAAAAAAAAAAAAAATCCAAAATAAGATGACGATTTCTAGCTCGAGACCTGTACTAAAATCTTAAACTGACGGTCTCTTACTATGATGTGAAAACAATCAGTAAGGTTACTATATGAAATGGAAAATCTTTTATTATATTTCAATTGAGTAATATATTGCATATTGTAATCAATTTTTGATCTTTTATAGTGCTTGTGAATCCTGAAAATTTTGAAACTGAAAATTATGAATTGGTTTATGATTCATGTTTATCCATTCAAAGACTACACCAATGACCAAACATGCATCAAGAGGAGCAGGGCGTCTTATAGGCTAAGCGAGCTAGGCCCATGCCTAGAGCCCCTAAAAAAATGACTATTTCATTTACTTAGTGTTAAATTTGTAATAATATAGGTGTTGCTAAAGCTTTTTGTCACAGTTTTATGTTGCAAATATTGTGTCAGCTGTACTTTTACTGTTGATTTCAAATTTAATTGTCAATTTAGGAGGTATTTTATGCCAAATTACATGTTTAGAATCCAAAAGCTAACCAGTAATAGCTAAAAAAAATCGATCGACCTACGGACGATAACCCGAAACCTGGTTATCACTTCTAACTAGTGTAACAGCCCGTGCATTCGCACGGGCTCTAGATAACACTCCCATATTTTGGTCGGGCCTTGCAGGCCTTTAAGCCTCGTTTGTCTCAAATAAAAAAACAAATCAGAATACGAAATGCAAATTTAGCACAAAGAGAAGCATGAGTATGTGCAGATCTTAAATTCTGTAAGAGATCGAACTCTTACCTGATCTGATTAGAGGCGGCAAACTACTCTTGCTATTTAGACCAACAATTGGAATATAATTTAGAAAAATACATGAGGTTAAATAACTGTAGTATTGGATAGAATGCAAAATCTGTGATTGTACCATGAATCTTAGCATATTCGTTAGTTAAACAAATCATGAATCTTGGCTAACAGTTTTTTTTTCCTCTCAAGTTCCTCATCATTACGATTGCATCCTGATATCTTGCCACTATCCTTTGCGCATTCCGTCTTCGGCAACAGCGAGAGGGTTTTCCTTCATGGGCTATAGTTGCATACTGGTATATTGCATCTCTCAATTTGTCTATAGATATGTAATGGAATATTACCTTTAATGGTTCATGATTGTTTCCACTTGAAATGGATTGAATAAATCTTCCTGAGCACATTACGTCATTGTCTGCATATATTCCAATGGTGCATATATTGGACACCTAAATAAGTATATTGCATTAGCAAATACGATGAAATTAACACCTTAGAAGTCATCACTTGCAAATTTGACAACAGACTCACCTAGCATGAGTGTTTACCACACCCCACTATCGCTTGTAGGTACGTCCAATGTACTGCATCCACTTGAGGAAATCCTGGAAATCGTTTCCCCTGTTGAAAAAACCTGCAAAAATCAACAACCCTAATCACCACACTTGAATCTAGTCATAATCTATGTATGTACCTGCTTAGACAAATTTCAATTGATTACTTAGGGTTCCTGGTGGCCCTGTCCACTCATTCACAATACTAAAAGGAAAACATTAGTGTTTGGATAACTTTAAAAACAATTCCAAAAGCCTCAATTTGAAACATAGACGCGTAATGATGCACCCATGAAACTTAATAGACTAAATGAACAGTTTATTATCATGTAATTAAAGAATAACGGGTCAGATAAAAATAAATAAAACTACCATAACTGATCTGTAGAAACATCGAATTACCTCTGTTAGCTATCTATAAATCTATTAAGCTTTGTGCAAGTCCACTTCAAATCTGGTACTACAGAAAGAACCGAATAAGATTAGCTGCACCAATACATTCATACGTAACTATAAGGACCCTACGCCATCTGTGGGAATCGAACCCACGACTACATGGTTCAAAGCCATGGGCTCTTCCAGCTGAGCTAAGATAGCAAGTGGCAAGACATGGAAACTGAAAGATAGATTCATTTTCCCATTGCTCGGTCTCTCCACGCTCAATCTCAAGTCGTGTCCCTGCATCGTGCACAACTGATCTTTGTATGTCAACTTCGTGTTTCTCCTTTCGTAGTTGTTCCTGATCCCCTTTGCCTCTTTTGCGCGAAAGATCTTGCCTGCGATATGATACCATCACGATTGGTAACCTCCCGAATGAACAACCGAATAATCTGAATACACAAAACAAATAGCGCAAAAATTATACTTCAAGTGTCCCAAATTTCACATGATTCTGCTCTTGTATTTTTTCTAACAGGTGTTGGGACTCTCGACCACCCAGCTCTGTTGCTCACACTGTGTTTCCACCTCCCTTTGCTCTTTCTGTACTAAACATCTAGTCTGCAATATGACTCTGTCATGAATTGTGCACAAAACAATCAACTTTGAAATTTGACTCAAAGAGTCAAAATCCACCTGATTCTGCTGTAGTTTCTCTTTTAATACGCGATCTTTCTCTTGTCTTATCTCTTCGTCGTGCACAATTGATTCTCTAATTTCTCTTTCGCGCTGCTCCTTTCGCTCTTTCTCCTGTTCCTTTCGCCTTTTTTTGTGCCAAAAATCTTGCCTGCAACATGAGACCAATACGAATTATTTGAATATTCTGAACACACAACAAAAAAATCTGAACAACGACAAATAGTTAACCCTTAAGTCTTTTTGGTTAACTACTCCAGTTGATGAAATATAGTACCTAACCACAATACTAAACCTGTCTGGTGACTAATGCATTTGTCGTGGGCATATTAATCTCATTGTTGCCACTGTCCACAGACACATGAGTAGAAAATACTTACTCAACTTAGACTTCCAACTCGAGCTCCGCACCAGAGCACCAGATTTATTAATTCTGTCAACACCTGCAGACCTCGCATTATACGCCTGCGCTTCCACTTCTCCTTTTGTTCATCATGACGGGCTGCGATTGTATGTAATCCACGTGCCTAAGTAGTGGTACAATTTTTAAGCATATAAGTACGTATTAATCATGGAAAATATCACAAATACATGGCAAGAACGCGTAACTGCATAATCAGACCAATCCGCTATAACATAAGTAATGAATACCAACCTCTGGTGCATATCGATGAAGCATTTGGATTCCAAGTCATGATACACTCTTGTGGAATTTGTTGACGACAGTGAAATTTTCCCTAGACACGGATTTAACAAAGTATTTGGTAAACGCACACAAAACAATGTCAATCCAGGAAAATACGATGTTTTGCGGCCTACGGCTTACCTCGGTAACTCTTCAGATACGTAGAGCACACAACAACCAATGCTGGGCTACGCATGTTCCTTAGATGATCAGGGCCGTCCAACACTTGTCTGGCAACACTAACCCATAAAGCCAACTTCAAGCCCAAACCCCTACGTACAACAGAGAAACACGAAGCTAACATTCTATCCAATATTAAAATTTAAGATTACATAAAACATACCCTGAGGTTTTCCAATTCCATTACTCTCTTTACGGTTTGATTGCCACTCGCACCTTGAAGCATTTGTATTCCACAACAGTATAACAATTAGCAACCGAATGTTGTACATTACAAAGTAAATATTTTTTTTTTCTATTTTTTTTTCTTTCGTCAGCTACCTGTTAGATGGACGTTTTGAATATTCGATCCAAGATGTTCAAACTCAGTGAAGTTGAATGTGGATGGGATTTTAAGCACACCATGCGTGTCTAGAACAGTAACAGAGGTGCTGTAGCGGAAAAAACCTCTTCTATCGCCTTGCGTTCGACGAAATTTGGTTTTAAACCTTCCTAAGTGAAATCTTTCGATCAAGTAATTCATGTTCCTGCGGTTATTCACAGACATAACAACAATAAACATCCCACAAACACATATGGTTAGAATCTTAACTCACGGAACTCTAGACCACATAAGAGGTACAAACCCTATAAACATAGGCAAACAAAACCTAACTGTACAGATAAACAAATACCTCATTGTCAATAATAATCATATCCACGCTTCTTGTTACGTCAGTGGTTCCAAATTCAAACTCTTCCCACTTCCTTGCAATGCTGACTCTGACCACATTCGATTTTCCTTCATACAACGACTTCAAGCTTCCCGTATAATTAGACATGCTAAGGGCTCTCACAATATTTGTGCTCTAGCTCGCTTATTAGGTACTCCTGTAGAAAAAGTCATCACATAAACAAACTATATTTATATAGCCACCAAGCACTACCCAGCGTATCTAAATATAAGTATTCCTTTTTTAGACTCGAACTCTTAGGAATCAGTTGCAACAGAGGAAAGGCTCAAAGACGGGAAAGGGAATGCGAACTATGCAATGCATGTTTATGTTTGTCATGAGCCATGGTCTCATGACAAAAATAAAAAATCAACTCATTAGGTGTTAGGGGCTCTCACAATATTTGTGCTCTAGCTAGCTTAATAAGTACACATGTAGAGAGAGTAATCATATAAACAAACCATATTTTTATAACAATCAAGCAATACCCAGCATATCTAAATATAAGTTTCCCTTATTTAGACTCGATTTCTCAATTAGAAATCAATTGCAACTTAGGAAAGGTTCGGACATGGCAAATGGAGTGCAAATTATATAATTCAAGACCATTATGTACGTATGTTATGAGCCATAGTCTTAGGTCACTAATAAAAAATCAAAACCATTCTACTGCAATGTTTGTCTCGAAACCGCATTAGTCATACATCCGTACAGAATAAAGTCATGATTTAAAAAATCGCAGAGTAACAAACAGGATGATTATAAGGATAAATCAACAATTAGTTTCTGTGCGGGCTTTACAGGCCTGTTAAATGAAACAAACACGAAGAGCAATCACACGATTCTAACAGTTCGCAAGTTTGCAGACACCAGCAGAAGTTTCCACGGAACAAACACAGGACAGCTATAAAATTCTCACCATACCATAGGTGTTTTTTTTCTTACACTATCAAGGCAAATGTTTAACTCCGAAAGCCAAATCAAAACAGCTCTGCAAGCACACCCAAATAATAACAGAATAGAAACGGAAGTTGTTATGCGAAGACATAGAAGTAACTATACGAATACATCAGTATCATATGTTTTCGTGTAACAACCTCCTATTCTATCCGCCCCACATACTTCAAACTAAAATCACCAGAATCAACAATGATTAACAACCAATTTTCAAATCAATCTGAAGACCACAAACAGAGATAATACCGGTCTGTGTCTAAAATTATCGAGAAACTTGCACTGATGTTGTGTATTGTGCCCATTTTAAGAACATGCAAACAATTCTTTAATGTAAGGCGATTAGCTGTCCATCTTTTCGAGCCTGCTTCGATTACAGAAATCTGAAAAAAAGAAAAAAAAAACGCCAACAATGGTCACGATCTGCATAATGATTAACCAAACAACTCAGCAATACGTGTTTTAGCAAAAAAAAAAAAAAATAATCCTAATTAAGAATTCACCAATAATTCCAGATGAAATATCCTAAACAATAGTCTGGTCTGGTACTCTGCCAGCCTGAAGTTCGATTTGTCTGAAATCGAATCCGTCATGGTAACTCAAAATCAATTACTGATAGATTTTAAGAAGGTTGCACCACAAATCAAACGACGAACAAAAAAAATCTAGGTTTCCATGTATTTACCTCCAATACATAACACTGTGATTCCTTTTTGCATACCAAGACAAAAAAGGGTTAGGGTTCATCGATTTAGTCAAACAAAGAGATGAAAAAGAGAAGAGTTAGGGTTTACCGTATGAAAATCGATCAGGCAATAAACCAATATTCAGGACATAATCCGCAGACAACGACAGGAAAACATGAAAAGAAAACCCAACACTGCTCTCGATAACAACCACCTTAAAGAAAAGAACAAAGAAGCAGCAAAAAAATCAATCAGGGTTGTAAGAAAAGAAGAAGGTAGGTGTTCGAAGAAAGAGGAGAAACGATTCTTGGAGTATCCGCCAAAGAATTTGCGCGACCAAAGAAAGCCACCGGATATTCATATTCCCAAAACACCCTCGTCTCAAACGGGCGTATTTACCTCTTCGTGCGGAATTACCCAAGCCCAGAACCCCGAAATATTCTGATTGGTCGAAAAATCTATGGTGGGGCCGCGAGCTCTAATATTCGAGCTTGA
>JAJJMA010184793.1:638-14451 GCA_023529015.1 Papaver nudicaule | reverse complement strand
CAAAGGATACTGCCTCTGTTACAACAAAACCTCCTTCTAAGAAGCTCTCAATTCACCTCAAAAACAAAACCACTTCGCCCAATAACCTTGAAACCACTGTAGAAGATAAAGATGGGGATGTGATGATGACTGATCAAGATCACGAGGAAACCCAGTTTGAGCAAGAACCTGGGGTTTCTGCTACAGATCTTGATAAGGGTATCGCCCATCTGCAACAATCTCTTACCGCCAATGTCAAATTGACCAGTCCTGTCAGCGAGGTGGAAATTCCTGGTTCTTCTCATGCTGCCCTTACGGACTTGCATAAGATGCCTCCTGGCGATAAACCTCCTCGATTCCCTAGGAGGGGAAGTACTGGCGAGGTGGTTAACAAGCTCGCCGACTCTTTCTCCAAATTGCTCAAACTTGAGGAAAAGGATAGCTTTGACTCGCTTTATTATGAAGCTATGATGAAGTACTCTACAACTGGTTTTGCCTATACGAAGGATTTATCCTCTATGGCTCATGACTTGACTCCCCAAGAGCATTTTACTATGGCCGCCATGGTGATTATTCTTCTTAATTTTTCTTTCTTCTCTTGTATATGCTTTATTTCGCTGACTGCTTTCCTTCTTTCCTTAGGGATTTCAACATTGTCTGAGTCTTATTGACACCTTTGAGGCGCAAAGTGATAGAATTGGCTTTCTGAATCGTGAAAACAAAGATCTTGAACGACAAATCCAAGAGAAGAACGCCGATTTTGCCAAACTGCAGGATACATATATTAAGGGTGCAAATGAGCAAGATGACATGAAAGGTAAGCTTCTCTTGGTCCTTTGCAATTTGAAATGTCAATTCTTCCTTGTGCTTTTGACTTTCGCCGAGACCCTCAGACCTTTCCCCTTCCAAGGTCGCCGACATCATTCTGACACCCGACTGAAGCGAGCTGAAACCGAGATAGATAACTTGGCGTATGCTAATGCTAGGCAGTGCGATTTGCTGTTTGGTAAGGCCAAGGATATTAAGTGGTATCGCCGAGAGTTAGGTTATGTTAGCGATCTTAACGTTCACCTTGATCATCTTCTCAAAGCTACCCAAGCCAACTTGAAGTGGACTGAGAGTGAACGCGATAATGCTTGCCGGCTATCCGAACTTAACCGCAAACAAAAGGAAATTGCCATCGTGGACCACACCCGAGCGAGCTTTTGTTCCAGGCAGAAAAAATGAGAGCTGACAGGCTTGCCTCACGCCTAAATCTTGTCTCCTCTGAAAGAGACACCGCCCAACAAGAAATTCAAAGGTGGAAAGACTTCGCGAAAATTCATGGTGATAGAGCCAGAGAACTCAATGATTAACTAATGACCCAACTTCAACAAGTCGCCAACGTCTCAGGCTCATCCACCAATACCAAGTTTGAGTCTCACTTAAATCTCCTTAGGGAAGCCCAAACGGGTGCTTATAGGCACGTGAGAGAGCTGGAAGGTAGATTTCTAGGATGCTTTTCGCTATAACTTATTGTTGCCTCGGTCTTAATATCTTATCTTGTTTTTCTCAGAGCGAATCAAGCAGTTGGAAGACGAGCTAGAAAAGCGAAAGAAGATTGTCGAGGATTATCAACTTTGTACTGATAAGATTTCTGATCTTGCTGAGAAGCTCATTCATCACAATGGCTGTGAGGAAAGACTAGACCAGGCTTTGGAGCAGCATCACCAATGTCCTAATATGATTGCTGAGTTGAACCTCAAACTTCAAGATCATCAAAAGTGCTCGGCGAACATTGAAGCTCTTGAAAGCAAGGTTGGGTACTTATGGAAAATTCACGATGAGCTTAAGGCTGATTTAAATAAAGCTCAGAGAGATCTCAGGGATCAAGAAACGAAGCATAACAACCATTTGCTCCTGCTGGACTTTGTCGCCGTTCAAGATTTCGTTAATGAGGAATTCCCTAAGCTTGGTCTCGAGATTCCCGCTAAGTATGCCCTTGCTCCAGAACCCGCCGCTGAGAATGAGGTTGTGGACTGTGATAAAGATGACGAAGGCTCTAGGTCCGGCGAAGAGGATGTGGAGAATACAGGTGAGGGAGCGGATGAAGAAGAAGAAGAAGAAGAAGAACCAGAGCGAGAGGAGGAAAATGAAGAGGAGATAAGCGATGAAGAAAATAAAGCAAAAGATGCTGGAGCAACTGGTGAAGAAAAAGGGGGCGAAAAGATGAAGATAATTAGCTTTTCAGGTTTTTCTTTCTCAAAGTCTTGCGAGTATTTTTCTTGTATTTCTGCTTTTGACACTTAGTAATGAACCGTACCACCGTCATTTTGAGTAATGTAATGGAGATGTAGGGCTTATGTTTACCATCTTTTCTATCAATGTAAGGTTTTCCCTTTCTATGAATCCAGTATGCTACCCTTTATACTTTCTGTTTAAAGGTTTTCGTTGTTTCTAAGAAAATGAAAGATTTCATAAAATGAAAGATTTCATATTCTACTAGCACAGGGCACCTTGGCCTCCGTACTTGTCTTCCCAGACTTAATCTACTATTGAGTGAAGTCCATTGCCTGTACCGCCAACAATTTCATTCAGAGCCTAAGAGTAGCACGCCATTCGCATTGTTACTTGTGCCCGTCGGCGATCCTATTATAAGTGTTTGGGTCGCCCCGTAGTCTAATTACGCAGAGGCTTCCGCTTGCGATGCTACACAGTGGATCCCGCCGTAGGGTCTTATTCTCCAAACACTTACAGACCAACAAGTAACACGAGTGGACTAACAGCTAGCCTGGGTCAGACTTACTATACAGGGAGGTTGTTCACTCAATAAAACAGATAAGTTGTTATGCTTTAAGCAAGAGCTCTTAGCTCTATCTGACATTTTAGTCAATGGCATTATGCCTTTGTAGATGGCACTTGTCCTTATAGCACCTGATCAGGGTTTTGTTTTAAGGCTTTGCCTCAGTATATTATACTTAGTTTTGCTGTTAAGACCTTTCTTTGGTCTATGGCATTGTAAGCATTGACGAAGCCTTTTGGCTCTCGTCATCGGTGTAGTTAGAGTATTCGAAGAAAATTAAATGACACAATGATTTGTTAATGGGGTTCAGCGCATAATAGTAAACCTACGTCCCCGGATCTTATTCGCTGTTGTTTTACATAAGCTAATAAGATTTCTTGGGTATTATGTCCGCCCAAGACTTCAGATTTTTACATTGTTTTCTTCAAGGATAATACTTTTTGATGAACTTGGCGTTCCAAGGATGTTCTAGCTCCACGCCATGCTCATCAATCAGCACATATGCTCCGCTCCCCGCTGCCCTTTTTACTATGTACGGGCCTTCCCATACTGGTTCCAACTTCCTGCATCCTTTTCGCTGTGAGGGAGGGATTTCTCGCAAGACCAACTCGCCAGGTTGATATTCTCTGGGGATGACTCGCTTGTTGTATTCACGAGAGAGTCGCCGATGATAGTTCTCCATGTGTGTAAGGGCGATTAATCGTTGTTCTTTCAAATCATCAAGCTTCGCAAGAATCAGATATGTGTTTAGGTTCTTCTCCCAAGCTTCATGCTTCGTTGTAGGTAAAATTACCTCAGAGGGAAGTACTGCCTCAGCACCGAAGGTAAGTAGGAAAGGAAATGCCCCTGTTTCTTCTCTAACAGTGGTTCTATAAGACCACAGTACATTGTGTAAATGCTCACACCACGCCCCTTTATGTGGTTCCACTCTTTTCTTCAATCCCATTCCGATAGTTTTGTTTGTAGTTTCTCTTGCCCGTTACTTTGGGGGTACAATGGGGTTGATTTCCCTAGCTTGACACTATAAGTAGCAAGTAACTTTCTTATATTATCGCCGACAAGCTCCTTTCCATTATCAGTACAAATCTCTGCAGGTAATCCGAATCTGCAAAATATATTCTCCCAAACAAATGTGAATACTTCTTGCCCAGTCTTCTTCTTAATAGCCTTGGCTTCACACCACTTGGTGAAATAATCAGTTGCTACAATTATATATTTCCGTTGTTCTGAGCCTGGGGTCAGCGGTCCAATGATGTCAATGCCCCACTTGGCGAAGGGCCATGGGCTCAAAACTGAGTTTAATGACGTTGCTGGCGCCTTGATTCTTCTTCCATACAGCTGACATTTCTTGCATCGGCGAGCATATTCTTTAGCATCACTATTCATCCAGGGCCAATAGTACCCTTGCATCCTTACTTTCAGAGCTAGAGCTCACTGGCCACTGTGATTTCCGCAATCTCCTTCATGGATTGATTCTAGTAATTTCTTGCCTTCTTCTCTCGATACGCATCTCAGCAACGGCCTAGAGAATGACTGGCGATACAATATTCCATCTCGAAGTTCGTAATTCACCGATCTACTAATGACTTGGTGAGCTAAAATCTGCTTTCCTGGCAAAGTGAGTCGATCCAGATAATATCGTATCGGCGTTCTCCAATCTATTTCCGCTGATTCTTCTGCGCCTATTACCAACACTTCCCTTTGTTCTCGTTCTTCCACAGAGGATTGCCTCACTCTCTCAATAGCTATTGAAGTAATATCAGGATTTATCATCATTGATGAGATAAAAGCTAAGGCATCTGCGTGCCTATTATCCTTTCTGCAGATGTGGCGAAACTTGATACCAGGAATCTTCTGGGCATACTCCCCAGCAAGTTTGAGATACTTCTGCAGAGAAGCGTCTGATGCCTGGTAACGTCCAGAAATTTGCCGAATCACCAGCTGAGAGTCACTTGTCAACCTAACATCGCTGATACCCATTTCAATAAGTAACTTCATAGCATGTATGACTGCTTCGTATTCTGCCTCGTTATTTGTCGCCGGGAATTCCAGCCTCAACGAGTGTACTATTCTGGCTCCTTTCGGCGAGGTAAAAACAATCCCTATTCCTTTTCCTTCTCTATTTGAAGAGCCATCAACATATACTTCCCATCCAGTAGGGCTGCATTTCAATAGATCTGACATTTCATCTTGTTGCTCGTCTAACGAAAAGGGGATATCTTCTATTTCTTCCTCTTCTTCAATTGGGAAGTCGGCGAGAAAGTCTGCAATGACTTGAGATCGCTGTGCTGTGCGTATTTCATATTGAACGCCGAACTGCTCAATCTGCGTGTTCCATTTAGCAATTCGCCCTACTCTTTGAGAGCTGTGCAGAATCGACTCTATAGGAGTCTTAGTTAAAACCACGATGGGATGCGCATGAAAGTAAGGGTGCAATCGCTGAGATGCGAAAACTAATGCCAAGATTAGCTGCTCAATTTTAGTATAATTCTTCTCTGCCCCTTGCAGTGTTCTGCTAATATAATAAATAGGCGTCTCCCCCCCTTTAGTTCTTACAAGTACAACACTGATGGCGAATGGCGTTGCGGCGAGGTAGACTCTAAGTTCTTCGCCATGCTCGGGAGGTTGAATCGCTGGAAGAGTATCGAGGTACTTTTTAATACCTTGGAAGGCAGACTCATGTGCCTCAGTCCAATTAAACTTTTCGCCCTTCTTCAACGTTTGAAAGAACAATTTGCATTTGTCAGAGAATCTGGAGATGAATCTGTTAAGCGACGCCAGAGTCCCATTGAGTCGCATAACGTCTTTTACTGTCACTGGCGAGGGCATATCTATGATTGCCTTGACCTTTTCTTGATCGTCTTCTACACCCTTTTTGGTGACAACATACCCCAAGAATTTTCCCGACGTCACACCAAAAACGCATTTCGCCGGATTTATTTTCAATTTGGTGACGCGCATGTGATCAAATACTTCTCTGAGATCTTGAATATGGGTTTGCTTTACTTTGCTCTTTACCAGCATGTCATCAACATAGACCTCCATTGTTTTACCGATCCATTTCTCAAACATTTTCTGGGCCATCTCTTGGTAAGTGGCGCCAGCATTCTTCAGTCCAAAGGGCATTCGAGTGTAGAAAAACAACCCTTTAGTGGAGAAGAAGGCGGTATGCTTCTGATCTTCTTTCGCCAAGGGTATTTGATTATACCCTGAGTAGCCATCCATAAATGATAGCAACTCATGGCCCGAGGTAGCGTCTACTGTTTGATCGATACTTGGCAGCGGGAAACTATTCTTTGGGCACGCCCTGTTGAGATCGCTGAAGTCGATGCAAATTCGCACTCCCTTGTTCTTCTTTGGTACCACCACCATATTCGCTATCCACTGGGGATATTGTACTGGCCTTATGATACCAGACGCTCTCATCTTGTCAATCTCTGCTTCTACTGCCTCTTTGTAGGCTGAAGCCAATTTTCTTATCCTTTGCTTGAAAGGCCTAATCTTTGGGTCTATATCTAGTTTATGACATGCTATTGCTGGATCGATGCCCGACATTTCATTCATACCCCAAGCGAAGACATCCACGTATTCTTTAAGCAACGCCTGCAAGTTCGTCGATTCTTCCTCATTTAACAGAGTGCCAATCTTCACCATCTTTGGATCTTTCTCTTCGTCGATGTTTACATCTCGAGTGGGTTCCATCACTAGTGGAGAATGGCTCAGATAAGTATGTCAAGATCAGACTTAATAACCCAAAATAAGTCTAGTTCTGTCGGCTGTATCCTGGAAGACTTATTTGAGAATAAGTCTGCTTCTGTCAGGCGTTCATCGTCTGGAAAAAACGACAGCCTTAATTAGTTGTTTGATAAGACTGATAGAAGCTGTCTTTTATTCGATAATATTTAATTAAAAAAATATTTGATTCAGCTGAATCCAGAACTGATTCAGCTAAATCTTAAAATATCTAGAATAATTAAGAAAAAAACTAACATTAAAAGTTAAAACTAAAATGGAAATCAATTAAACAATATATTTAAAAGCCATATTCAATTAGGTTCCACTGTATAGAACAGTGGTAACCTACCCTCCCCACTAGGGGGAGGGGCCAGGGTTCGACCCCTTGTATCAAAAAAAAAACTTTACAAGTTCAACATCTTAAATCTACCCAAATTCAAAATATGCAATTTCTTTCACAACCTTGCATATAAATGCAACAGATTACTTTCTACATTACATACTAAAGAAGCGCAACAAACCAACACTGTCAATGCTCCAATGTACACCACCACCAAAAGCTGCTCCTGTTACCAATTACACCATTAACTTGTCCTCGGCAGAATGATTGTGCACCTAAGTTGTTCAAGATTTGCAAAATAACGTAAGATATAACTAAATTAGAATATCAAATTGCAAGAAAAGACCAAGGTTTTAAAGTAAAAAATAACATCTAAATGAGGAACCATTCAAAAGGAGGCATAAGAAAG
This sequence comes from Papaver nudicaule, assembly GCA_023529015.1. NCBI lineage: Eukaryota > Viridiplantae > Streptophyta > Magnoliopsida > Ranunculales > Papaveraceae > Papaver > Papaver nudicaule. Next base: position 7,206 of record JAJJMA010184793.1, on the reverse strand, counting down.
CCAGCCCCAACAAAAAATAGGAAGAAACCTTCACATGCCAGGACTAAACCAAACCAATAAAAAAAATTATGCAATGAAACGTGTAGATATGTTACTAGATGAAACAGAATTAAGACTATGTTGTTCACACAATAAGCAAGCGAAAGACCAAATATATGGAGCATCATGTGTGAAACTTACTAAGAAAACTTTCCACCCACCACCTTAAAGCGTCCAATTTCATATATGCGAATAGGGGAGCCCTCCCAAATCTAAGAGAAGACAATTCAATGGATTTAATTAGAGAGTATAATTAAAGCATATATATATACAAGGGTTGAGAAACTAGAAACTCACGTCCCAGACTATAGTTTTGCCATCATATCCTGCACTCGTAGCTATTCACGGGTTGAAAGGGTGAACATCTGAAACATAAGTCTAATACAAACCAAAACAGAAGAACACAAAGTGATAATTCAGAATCTTCTCTGCTAAGACTTGGGCAAATAGCTTCTCTATAGTTAAGTTTGGTAAAGATCACTTACAGATTCACTATGGCCAGTCAAAGAGTGCACCAAGCTACTATCACGAGCATTCCAAACACATTCTGCAATCAGTGTTACAGTATTTAATCACAAATGAAACTAGGTGGGTGTAGTAAGTACAATATTTAATCACAACTGAATAAACGCAACAGGATTATACATGTATGCTAACATATATGATAGATTCAAGAATCTTCACGAGAGCAACCATAAAAAATATTGTTGTACAAAGGGCAGATTAATATGTTCGGTGTCAGTATAACAATGTTAGTATTAGCCTTCATTTATAAAGTATCCAAGAAGCAGATTAATATGTTAGCTGCGACTAGCCTGTAGTCAATTGGACCCCTTGGAGGGAAAGGTGAGAAGTCGCAAACCATACTAAAGTCGGTCAATTGTTCCTCGGTTCAAGTTTGTATGGTCAGTAGCTAGCAAAATTTTAACAAGTTCAATGTCTTAAGAAACAGCTGGGAATTCTGGTGGTTACCATACCTTCCCGTACTAAGCATAAGGTGCTTAAGAAACCCAACATGCCTATGATCCTCTATACTTGTTATCACATTTTCAAGACTTCATGTAGCATATTCAACGGATCATAGCCTAGGCAAGCAGCTGAACTTGGCTTATATATTTCTTGCAATTATCAACTCCCTTGGCGCAACTGTGTGGGACATTTGGAGAGATTAGGACCTTTTTGATAGGTATACCAACTCTACCCAGTATAGGAGAAATCATAAATCGTTAAGTTGCTAACGCTATCAAATACATGAAAAAAGAACAAGACTGATATTACCCTGTTGAGTTGTCTCTCCCTCTTTGTTTCTCATAAACTTATTTTGCTCCAATACTAAACTTTCCACCCCCTGTACCAAGTGAGATTGCTAAGTATATATAGTATGTACGTAACATCGATTAGCCTAGGATTATATCTTGAACACAATGAAATTTAAAGCATAGTGTGCACAAAAACAAATTTTGTTGTATCTACCATACTTATATCACAGGAGTTCTAGTTGCATCTGAATAGTTGCACCGTACACTGAATTTAGTTGAGGAGAAGGTGCTAACTTCGCAGCATAGTGCAGGATGGTGTTGTGCAGGATGATTTGTGACTAAGGATCAGAATTCCTCAAGTAACCAAACTGATTTGCACTGGTCATTGAAATCCTTTTTTCATTATCACCAGGAGAATGCTATTGAGCTTTCAATTTCTTATCTTCTCTTTAAGTGAAAGTTCCCAACCTTGTAAATCACTTAACGTTCCCTGAAAATCCTTCAGAAAACACACAATAAACAAAAACCTACTTTTCAGTAAACTAACCAAATAAGTTGTGATCCCACTAGTTTAATTTCAAAATTAAGCTTAAAAAATCAAAAAAAAGAAAGAAAAAAATGAATAAGAAAACCTAATTAGCTGCCAGAACCCTTGTTAAACCTCTACCTTCTTAGATACAATAATGATAGATTAGGAGATGAACAAGGGAAAGAGTAAACGTACCAAACTTTGATCGCGGTTGTGCTTGCTTGGAACCCTAGATTCGTAATACTGTTCTATGTGAGAACTGAAGAGATGACGACCGAAGTGAGTTTCAGAAGGGGGAAATTATTGCAAGGGCTGAATGTTTCTAGATGAGATGCAAAATAGTTTCATTTCGTTTTCTAATAGCCATTTCTATCAGTCTTGTTCTTGCTTGCTTTTAATCTCAGGAGCAAAGCATAAAATCTAGGGTTACAAAGTTTGCTTTTGATTTTTGCAGATATATGGAAATTGATTTTGAGATGGGCTAGGATTAACGTTTGATTTATGACGACGAGTTTAGATCTGTGTGTGTGATGTTGGATTTCATAGAAATGAAGAGAAAAGAAAAAAGGTTTCGTTCTGAGAGAAAGAGAAGAAGAAAATGGAAATAGATTTTTGGATCTGAGTGGTTGAGTTCAAGAGACAGGCGATAGAAACTAGGTGAGGTTTGGGGTGGGGGGAATAGACGCCTAATTAAAATTGGGTGGAATCAAATAATCTTCCATGGGCAGACTTTCTAGAAAGACCAAAGTTTAGGCCTAGTTATTTACTATTATGACCCTAAATAAACAAGTAATTTAGACAGACGTTTTATATCCCCTCAAAATACATCTGTCTACGGAGGCTTTATACAGAAAAGCTTGCTTGGGCAGACTTTCATCTAAACCCTGGTCAGACTTAACCAAGCCATTTTCCACTAGTGGGCCACCGCCGTAAAATGTAATTCAGATTCTCCCATCGGCGATGGTTCCTTTAATTTCTATAATGCCTTCCCGTCGGGTTTCGCCGAATCTTCTGTTGAGTTCACCGAATGTACGTATTTTGAGGGGTCAGTGAGGAAGTCTAGTATCTCCTGCTCCTTTATGGCTTCTTTACCTTGTTTCTTTTTCTCAATAATTTTTGCTCTCCTATTTTCGCGCATTTGGACTTCCGCTACATTGCAAGCTTTCGCCACTGCCAAATCTCCTACATACTCAGGGACTCCTTTAGGTGTTGGAAACCTTAAACGTTGATGATAAGTAGAAGGCACCCCTTTCAAGCTATGTAACCATGGTCTCCCCAGGATTGCAGCATACGGCGAATCAACGTACACGATACAAAGGGTAGTATCCAAAGCGAAATCATCACAGATGACAATCTTGAACTTTATTTCTCCCTTAGGTTTAGAAGTAATCCCATTAAATCCGTAAATGTTGTACGATGAAACTGTCGGCGAAGGGATTTTTGTGTCTTTCGCTTTCATTGCCTCATATGCGGAGTTGAAGAGAATATCCACCGAACTGCCTGGATCAGTAAGAACTTTGGGTAGTTTGAATCTTCCCATTTGGATAGTGAGGACTAACGGATTATTATGGTTTCTCCCTTCAGGTGGTATCTCATCGGCGGAGAAACCCACACAAGCTTTCATCCAATCCAATAGTGGCTCTTGCTTAGCGGCAACACTACAGATTTCATTTCCCAACCTATCACGCTTGTGGACTCTAGACAGAACATTGTCATGGAATTCATCTCTAGTGATTTTTGAATGCACAATGGAGAAGCAATCCAACTCCAACAAGTCGCGTTCCACTTTCACCTCGTACACGTTTGGAGCTTGAATAGCCTGAATTGGTTGAACCATGACAGGTGGTGGTGGCGGCAACTCAAGAAATTCTTGGAATTTCCCCAAGCGAATGAATCTGTGTACTTCTTGTTGAACGCCGGTACAGTTTTCTGTTGAGTGGCCATGGAATAAATGGAACTGGCAAAAGGAATTAATATTAGAAGGTGGGACCCTGGGATTTCCTATGTTGTAAGGATAACGAATGTCGTCTCTACAATTTGAATTTTCGATCTGACCCCATGCGTCGGTATAGGATATGCGAAGCTTCGGAAGTGTAGCATCCTGGAAGGTCTGCTGGTTGCCTCTGCCAAATTTTCTATTATCGCCATTGTATCTTCTATCGCCATTTCCATTTCGCCGATTGTCACGTCCACCTCTACCATCATATCTTCCTCGATTTTTCCGCCTATCTCTTCCCTCATAGTTATCTCGCTTTTGAGGGTTCCAATGCTGGTCAGCGGTTACTTGTTGCTGCTGTCTCGCGGCTTCTGGTACCACCATCGCCGAAGAAGGAGCTGCCGCCAATCTTTGCTACTCTGCCTTGTGCCATTCTCTTCTTATCTCTTCTTGCTCTTCAGGGGAATAACTATTGATTAAGTGAATTTGCTTTACTCTCTCCCTTTTTTGACGAAGCTCCTCTTCCTGAATTTCTTCATAATTCATCCATTCATTTTGCCTCGCCCTCAAAGCCTTCATGTCTTTTGGAGCATCCTAAAATAGTTTCTTGTACATAGGGTCTGATGTCTCCATAGAATTAATGAATGCCCGAATTTTGTCTTTGTCAGATACCGCCGAACCTACTTCGCTACAAAGTTTTCGCCATCGCTGAATTAAACTTCTATATGTCTCTGAAGGTCGCTTCTTGATATTAAACATCCTCTCCACACCTGGGCGATCGACTTCTGTTATTCTGGATGTAAGTGCGCAAGAATTTTCCCTCTAACTTGCCGAATGACCCAATTTTACCTTCTTCCAACCCATCAAACCAAGCCAGAGCTTCATCTTTAAGGGTTGCGGGAAATGCCATACACATTATTGGATCTGAGCCAACCCAAGCTGCCAAATCTCCTTATAGCTCCTGGTGTGCTGAGCTGGATCCCCTGTTCCGTTAAAGATGGACGAGAACTTAGGCATGGTAAACCTAGTAGAGACATGACCATATGTGATACATTCTTTAAAGGGTGTTTTATGTGCCTCAGAGAGTGCTGATTCTAGTTTTGAGTCCTTCGCCGATCCTTCCATCGCCGCTACTTTATGCTTTAGGCGGCGAAGTGCTCTTCGCATTCCTCTATCATCACGACCTCCTGAATCATCAAAACCTTCCTCGTTCCTCTTAGGTATGTCTATTCTTCTGCCTCTCTCATCATACTCCGCCGATGATTCTGATATATCTATGGTGCTGTCTTTACCTCGAGTAGACCTGCTTCTTTCAGAACCGCGAGTGGTACGCGACTGAGATGTATAACTCTTGCTCTGTATCATCTTTCTGTTTTCCGCCATTAACTCTCTGTGGCTCTGCAGGACAGTCTCCATTTGCAATTGCATCTTCATCTGCATTTGAGTTGATTGCCGATTGTTCGCTTCAAGGATCTGCTTTAACAAGGTTTCTGTAGTATTGGTGGAGCCTGCATTATCTGGCACCACGACCGTCCGAGCCAAAGTTGTGTCAGGTGCGACTGCTGTACCACTGCCATTAGTGAACTGATGAACAACTTCTGGCAGAATAGGTTCGGCGATAGCTTCGGGAGTTACCACCATTACATTAGGTGTTTCGCCGACGTTGCCTTGCAATGTATCCGCTGCGCCACCTCCATTGACATTCTGGGCTATGCCAATAACATTTGAAGATTCGCCAATGTTCCTTTGAGTTGCTCTGTTTCCATTCGCTACATCACCAACATTTCCCATGTCTGCTTCTCTGCCAACTCTCTGTGGTAACATACTAGGTTCACCTGTTGCTTCGGCGTTCTCCAAGTGGGTGATATCTTCTATCAAGACTTCATCTTGATGGAGTTGTTGCTGTATGGGTGATCGCCGAGACGAACTCGCTAAGAAAGGATTTGCCAACCCTGCTGGCTCTGATGCTCTACTCCTGGTGTTGTGCCTACTGGGAAATACCAATGGTGTAGGAAGAATAGGATACCGTGGAGGTCTGCCCGCTGGAGCCCTGCTGCTCTTACTCCTAGAACCCATTCGCCGAAGGTCTGTAAAAGAAGACAAACACACTTCCTGACAGTATAAATGGGCATTTTTCTTTTCATACAAACTGTAAAAACTTCCTGAGTGACTATGATTTTTCGATCAAAAGGGGTGTACGGCGACATTTTACTAAGTTTTAAAAGCATTTTATCTGCAACCCAAAATACTCGCTAATTCACTGGGAAACCATTTTTTTTGTAGCAACTACTACCAATCATCCGATAATATATATCTATATTTTCTTCAAACCTACCCAAAAATAACATATTTTCCTCATGACAGATGATTAATCCTACGTCGTGGTCTAAAATATACTAAAAATATCATTTTTCTTATTTAAGAGAATCATTTTCTGCCGTACCCATGTGACAAAAGTGAACTATGTGATAAACCCAATCAAATCATATGAACAAAAGTTAAGTTCTGAGCTGAAAACTCCTTATACAACGATATATGTTACTAAAAATAGCGTTATTTCTCAATCATTAGCAACGCCGGTGAAATTTTAACAAGAAAACATGATAACAGAACAATATATATGTTAGCTGTAGCAAATTATGATGGAAAACAAGGAAAAAACAAGTCCAAACCCTGTTTCTAGCGCCAAAATGTAACTGTCTAAAATCCCAAGGGTTAGATCTTAGACAGTACACCCAAATATCATACATAGACATACACAGAATCATACACACTCAAATAGTAAAGAGTTAAGGGTTAGAGATA
>JAJJMA010184787.1:0-10362 GCA_023529015.1 Papaver nudicaule | reverse complement strand
GGATTTAATCATCCGAAGGAAGTCAACTTGTGTGTCGTAAACTGATAGAGGACAGTTAGACCCTACGTCAACAATTAGGTTGCAAAGCCAGTATTGCTGACACAAGCCTTTGACATCTGTCAAAGCAACTCCTAGGCCTGTAAAGGACGTCAGCTGGGGGAATCAAGTGCGTGAAGATCTGTGGGGGATCTAGAGACGTAAGGAGTGCGACGATAGCCAATTCGCTTGGAGGGCTTGAGTTGGTCTCTGCTACATCCCAGACCGAAGTCTTATAGTAGGCTAGTGTTTGTAGTCAGTTTGTACTGGGCGGTGTTCAATCTGGACGAGGTCCCGAGGTTTTTCTGCAAGGTGGTTTCCTCGTTAAAAAAATCTCTGGTGTCTTGTGTGCTTTTACTTTCCGCATTATATCTCTGATAATATAATTAAAGCACCAAGTAGTACGTTATCCAATAACTGTAGAGTTTAACTCCAAAGTCCCAACTTTGTCGAGTTGATCCCCAAGATCACAACTCCAGTTATTAGAGTTTGGATATTGATTTTTGAGATCGTCCAAACTTAAATCATAAGACTCACGAGCCAAAACGAAAAGTTGGTAGTATTTCTGTACCCCTCCTTTTTCAGTTGGTATCAGAACTGGTGAACACATTAAAGACGTAATTGTCTGTGTTTATCTAGGCTTGTGAGTAATGGATCAAAGCGTAAGAGCTTGTAACGTAGCACCAAAGTTCGATGACACAAATTACCTATGCTGGAAGACTGCAATGACTTCGTTTTTGCAAGCCCGAGACTTCAAAACTTGGGTTTATGTCGTAAAGGAATATATACCACCAACTGGTGAAGTTGACGGTAAAACTGTTCCCAAAGACATAGCGGTTTATGATGATGTGGAAACACTCGCCGCTAAGCAAAACTATGATGGGCTTAATGCTATCATTCATGCAGTTACACCTGATCTCTTCCATCACATAGCTACATGTGAAACCTCTTACGAGGCTTGGAAAAGATTAGGGAACGTATTCGAAGGTAATACAGCAGAGAAAGAAGCTAGACTTCAAAATCTCATGTCTGACTGGGAAAACCTTAGAATACTTGAGGATGATACCTTTGAGGAATTTAATAACAAATTGTCTGAGATAGTAAATGCCTGTCACACCTATGGTAAAACTATTCCGGAAAGGGACATTGTGAGTAAAATTCTGAGGTCACAACCCTCAAGGTACGAATCCAAGAAACATGACATCCAAGAAGTACACGGCTTAGATATGACAAGAAGTGACCTTGTTGGAAAGTTAAAAATCTTCGATCATGAGCACAGTAACCCTAAGAACATTGGGCTTAGAGCTACTGGAAAAACAAGGAAACTTGTAACCGAAGAGTGTACTTCGAACACCGACTCCGGCAATCATAGTGGGAATGAATCTGATGAAGAGATATCTTTGATAACTCGTCAGTTTAGAGATCTTCTAAAGAAGAGAGGTAAACGATTCATCAAGAACGTCCCACCATCAACTCCTAATCCTCATGATAGAGTCCCACCTAAAGAAGGGAACAAAAGGGGAGATGATGATGATATGCCACAATGCTATAAATGCAAAGGTTTTGGCCATTTGGCCGAGGAATGTCCCAATCGGAGGAAATATACCGGAGGGAAAGTCTTTGCAGCCTCACTTGATGATTCATCAGATGTTTACTACTCAGCTGATGAAGAAAGTGAAATAGCTCTGGTTGCAGAATGTGTCAAGTCTGATAATATGGGTGATTCCAAATCAGAACTAGAAACATGTCCCACCCCCATGGACACAATCTCTAGTGACATATCTTGCAAATAGGTAATCATCCATATATTACACAAGCAACGCCTTGTTAAGTGCATCTACTGTGCTAAAAAGGGACATGATTACAAGCAGTGCCATGTATACAGACATAAAGTCAAGCATGCTAATAAACTGCAAAGGAAAGCGGCCACACTCATGAATGTTATTCGAATCTTTGAAGCAGCCAATAAAGATCAAAATCACTCTAACTCCTTAAGGGCAACACAAGGAGCGGAGAAATTCAAGAGAGCCAGAACTAAGAAAGGCAAACTTAGTTCGGAAAAAGATTCAATACCACATCAAGAGCATAATCATGCTCTATCTTCTTCGCACTAAGTGCAAGAAGGATTGACATCTCATCCACTGCCCCTTGGGATGAGAAGTCATAATGTGGTCGGGCAAGTCCTAGAGTCTTTTTCGTTTTCTGTATATATTTTGTAAGTAATTGATAACCCACAATTAAGCACCTTTTCATTGTCACTAGACAAAGAGTTTAATGTCGAGCCTTGCTCCATGGAACTCATGATCACCAGGGATCAGATTGTCTAAACGAAAGGTTAAAATTGTTTCTGGGTATCTCTGAAAGAGAGACATGTCAATGAAAGAACAAAAAATACACGTACACGGTTCCCGAACCGTCGCGCCGCTTCAGATCGATATTAGGTTAAATCTTTATCGTATCCGGCAGTTAATGTAATCCTTATCTCTTCGAAAATTCTTGAAAGAACTGTTTATAAGGAAATCAGAAGTCTATTCTTATTTCATTCGAAACTTTTCAACATGGTAGAAATCCTTGATATTACTTCTCAAGGCAAGGATCCTAAGTCAACTGACAAGGGTACCATGAAACCAGATGATCCTTTGAAAACAGCCAAAAATAAAGGAAAGAAACCCTGGTTCAAGAAGAAGAAGAAGAAGAAATCAAAATCTGACAAGGATGAAAAGCCTTCTCAGAAGAATCAAAGGATTGCATCCATTCTCAAAGAATGCAGAGAAACAAAGAGAGAATTAAGATCTCTCGGAGAAGTGTTTCTGAAAACTCTGGCTGTTCAACAAGCTCTTGTGAGTCAACAAGAAGAGCTTATGAAAGAAGTGCATAAAGTCTCTATAAAAGAGACTAAGGAATTCGAGTTTGATATTCATATGCCCATGAATGAAGATCAAGATATTGAGGAAATCAATAACTTCGTCATGACTTCTTTCAAAGAGGATTAGTTGGTTCCTTAATTGTGAGAACTTGTTCTTACTTTTGCCTAAGGAATATAAACTAAATCTGTTAAGTAGTTTGCCTTTCATGCTTTTTAGAGTTTTTCAAGCATGTACTACTTTATTTCATTAATAAAAGTTCTTTTTAGATGTTATTAATGATGTTTGCAATACTTGATTTGTCTACCTCAATCTTATTGCAAAACATAGCTTTTTTCATTGCTTCGGTAGTGACGTAAAGTTGTGTCTATTTACAAAAGTAATGTTTTTTCTCACGATTAAGAAACTTTTGATTATATGATTTTTAGGGTTTTCACAAACTCGGAATCATATAACTCTTTTTCCGAAAAAAGTGGCTAAGGAAAAGAGATTATTAACAAAGCAAAAGTGGATAACATTCAATTGTTCTTGTCCATGTTAGTCTTTGTCAGTTGTTCTTTATTGAATGACACCACACGGGGGAGAGTTCTTATTTGACTTGCGCTTAATAACAAATCTTTTTGGGGAGCGTGGATGTGGAATATTGGGAGAAAGTGTATCTATATTTCTCCGTAAGGTGAGAACTCAGGAATCTTGTTGTTCAGATTACCTAAGTATACCATCGTTACACTTGATATGCGAGTACTTGGCTTCACCTGTTATCATAGGTGTATGAAACCCTAGTCTCAAACTACTTTGTCATATTTTTGCGACAAATAGGGGGAGAATACATATGGTTCTTATTCTTGTGGTTGCATTAAGGTGCATAACCATAGGGGGAGAACATCATGTGCTTACTTGTTGTGCTTTTCACAAAGTATCAAGTAAGGGGGGGTAATTAAAGCTGAGATCAAGCTTCGTATTAAGAATGAGTAGAATCACTTTAAAAGTTTTGATACACCAACTTTAAAGTTTGCTCAGATTCTTACTCTTACGCACAAACAACATGTGGGATGAGCATACTAACCCACGTAAGCTTAAGCGTACCTTTATGTTGTTTGAGCTGGATATGTTGTGACTGCTGACTACGGATTCATCAACAAGAGTTTAATGAACACATCAAGACTCAAGGGATAAGTTGAAGAATTCAAGAAATCAAGAGATACATTTGGTTAGTACTTCATTGTATATTATTTGAATCCATATGTAAATTGGTTTTGTCACTACAATTGACAAAGGGGGAGATTGTTAGGGCATTGTCCGATCAAACCCACTAGCGTTGGTATGTCAAGCTAGTTGTCAGTTTTAGGTGTCAAAACTCAATTCTTGATTTAGCCTACTAGAGTTTAGATTTCGGAATTGGGATATAGACAAAGTAGTAGAGACCTTGAAGACGAAGACTGTGAAAACAAAGAAGACATCAATTATTCTTCATCGACTAAAGGTTAGTAGGAGTTATGACTTTATGGAAATTCTTCTATTCTACTTTATCTATTCTTTCGAAATATAGTCAACTACTTTAGTAGTGATAATAGCGTTTGAGATCATATTCTTGTCTAACGTGACCTTGTGTCATGACCAGTGTTTGCTCCCACAAATACTGTGAGTACAAGAATGAATGAGACAGATTCGGTCCTATGTGTCCATTACAATGGTTTTCTTGCAAATCGTTAGTTGGATATGGATGAATCTAAAGGAGTACTCTTGAGCAAAGAGTCCATGGATTACAGCTGAGGACGTACACACGTCTAAGTTCTGGCTAAGCCCAGTACTTCCAGCGGAATCCAGATTTGACGAAATCTGACAGGCGGACGGTTCACGAATCGGTTCGCAAACCAGAAACTCGGAATTCTTCTGAGTTCCAAAGTGACTGAACATTTCGCGAACCTGTACGCGAATCCAATGTTGGTTACTTTGCCGTGTCGGATTTAGTGGATATTCTTTCAGAATTTCACTTGAGTCAAACTCTAAACTCCTTTATCTCTTAGGTGGACTTGTAAATCACATAAATATCTTTTGTGGTCCATCTAACGATCCTCAATGAGTCAATAAGATAAGATTATCTCATGTCTGTTGGATTTCTATCTTGAAGTGTTTTTGAGCTAACAAAACACTTGGCAGATAATGATAAAAAGAATTCCAATTGAGATTAATCTCTATTACTTGGTTGGCAAGTTTAGGGTTTCCTTAACTTGTGGGACAAGTAATTGATTGCTTTATTCCAAAGCAACCTATCTTATTGAATGTTATAAATAGAGGTGTCTACGGACAAATACCACAAGCATCAAGCATACGTGAAGGTCCTTAGGGAAGGTAGCGTAAACTCTTTTCACTTCGGTGAACGCTTGTTGTGGTATAGTCATCCTCTATAGGTTGCAGCTCCTCTGGGAACTCCCTACGACTATAAAAGACTTCTCTTGAGAGTTGGGAAGCACATGTAGGAGAATGAGACCATATTTGGTTGAAATCGGATTAACCTGTAACCTTGGTAACCTGATCACGTTCTTGTCTATTCCATAGTCCGTCTCTTCTGCTATACGGTTATTCAAGAATTGATACGTTACACACAAGGTTGAAAGGTAGCAACGCACGGATGCACTCGATGTTGTAAGACCTAGTTAGCTCCAGTTATACAAGTTTCTTAAGTGATTCTTCGTGTATAACTGAGGTAGAGATAAGTTGGGCATAGCTTACTCGGTTTGCTTGTCAGCCCCGATTTGTGAAGTAGATTTCCGTATGACCTGGATTTAATCATCCGAAGGAAGTCAACTTGTGTGTGGTAAACTGATAGAGGACAGTTAGACCATACGTCAATAATTAGGTTGCAAAACCAGTATTGCTGACACAAGCCTTTGACATCGGTCAAAGCAACTCCTAGGCCTGTAAAGGACGTCAGCTGGGGGAATCAAGTGCATGACGATCTGTGGGGGATCTAGAGACGTAAGGAGTGCGACAGTAGCCAATTCGCTTGGAGGGCTTGAGTTGGTCTCTGCTACATCCCAGACCGAAGTCTTATAGTAGGCTAGTGTTTGTAGTCAGTTTGTACTGGGCGGTGTTCAATATGGACGAGGTCCCGAGGTTTTTCTGCAAGGCAGTTTCCTCGTTAAAAAAATCTCTGGTGTCTTGTGTGCTTTTACTTTCCGCATTATATTCTCTGATAATATAATTAAAGCACCAAGTAGTACGTTATCCAATAACTGTAGAGTTTAACTCCAAAGTCCCAACTTTGTCGAGTTGATCCCCAAGATCACAACTCCAGTTATTAGAGTTTGGATATTGATTTTTGAGATCGTCCAAACTTAAACCATAAGACTCACGAGCCAAAACGAAAAGTTGGTAGTATTTCGGTACCCCTCCTTTTTCACGCCTCCGTAAAGGTTACAGGCTGAAAAATCTTGGAAGAAAAATTAGTGTACCACGGACGGAAATTAATGTTCCGCTCGTCATCCAGCAAATCTCCCAGTTTTGGAGAAGCAGTGGGCAATTTGGTGATTCACTGCAAGATTCGAGGACTCTCATTCAGTTTCTTACCCAAGTGAGAAGCGTTTGTAGGTCTATGAGCTTCGAAGTGCTCCCACAAGACTACCTGGAGGAACGAGGTATTTAAGTAGGTGTTAACCCTCTTAACACCAGGCACCGACATTTCCCGAACTAGAGCGTCAAGCTGAGCGTGCTGAGAACCAAGAAACAGACTACCGATAGGCAAACTTCGACCATGAGCCAGGAGAACAACCAAAGGGAAAACATGGGATTTCAAGGTGCCAAGGGGAGCGTCAGTGAAAATGTCTTTAGACAACCAAAGTATCAGGAATGCCGCAATGCAAAGGGTGCTCAGGTTTACCACCAGCGGGACTCGTACCGCCTACGTACCAGTGACGAGTCCATTCTATATAATTTTCACTTGCAGAAGCCTTAGCCACTTGCAATTCTTGAATCTTCTTGTTCAATATTTCGATCATTGCATTCTGAGCCGAGGAGTAGCTGTCTGGAAGATTTTCCAACATTGGAAGGTGATATAAAGCAGCAACTGCCTCTAAAGAAATGGTGAACTCGCCCAGCTCATCACAAAATTTTTGGTCTCTCTGCACCAACGAAGGAGGAAAGTAACAATAGCGCTGGCATCTTTATATATTTTCAAACTCCCACTTGCCTTTACCGCATAGAAGATACCCGCTCGCTCTAAAGTTGGTTGAACCTTCTTGTTCGTTAACATGAAATCGTACCAAGCACAACATTGAGTCACGGGAAACTGAAGAACTCTGAAATCAACGGGCAGGCCAACACACGCCTTAGACTCCATACAGAACCTGATAGCCTCACCCGACACCACTGTGGAGGAATCATCAAGGTCTCCTTGCCTCAGAATGAAACAAGCAGAGAAGTCTCCATGATTAACAAACGCATTCGGGTTTCTAACAACGGGAGCATGTGAAAAACCATCGGTACATCTGGGAGTCCTAGCAGCAGTATCACGGACATAATGATGACTAGAAACTGCCTCTTGGTCACCACCATGCTTTCTCTGCAACACACAAGCAATTCCAAGTAAGTTGCTACATGCTCATATACATAATAGTAATCACTCTCCTAATAACGTAAGTAGTTATGCATACACACTTACTAAAGAATGCGTGCAAAACAATACATATGCTACATGAAGGAATAACCTTGGCCATAAGCCAAGCCCGTGAAAATAAAAAAAAAGACGTATGAGTATGTGTGGCGCCATACCCATGGCGCCACCAAGTAGCCTTGGCCCTTTGACCAAGGCCGTGATCACAAACTACTTCAATAGCATCCTTTAACGACAGCTTTTACCTATTCCAATGCCACTTTCCTTACAGCAGGCGCTTTTCCTACTCCCTTCACAACCTCGAAACAAAAGAGACTATACTACCTTTAGAACCTATACCCGTTCGGGGTACATCTCCTTTCAGGCCCTGGAAATTAAGATCTTGTGGTGCCATTAGCTCGTCCCTCCACGGACGCGTCCATGTGGTATATATATATATAAATGATAAAAAAAAACTAGGTTACCTTGTTGCTCCTCGTTGTTGCTCCACTTGACGACATGATGAACAAGGATTAAGGAACGCGATTAAAGAGAATGAAGCAAAAAGAAAGAGAAAAAAATATATGCTGCTATGGAAAACCTTTTCTCTTTTCTGTTTAAAGTTTTTCGTAGGCATGTGTATATATATATATACATAACCATTAAAGAGTCCTAATACCAGTAGAACTCCTAAAAGAGGAAGAAAGCACAAGGCCCTCGAAATAGATCACACCAGCCCTGGGGCTGGCACTACCAAATTGCGGCGCCAAAACGGCGTCGCGTTAAAAAAAATGACATGAGTTTCGAGACGTGGCAGTCATGGCGCCACGGCCACAGCCGTCCGCCGCATCTCACGACGCCATGGTCATAGCGCCATGGCCACACCCTTGTTTCTCCCTCACCTATACGTACATATGAAAAGAAAAAAAAAAAACGCACGAACTTGCCACCTACTTTTTTTTTCTATTTAAGATCATTAATACTAATATTTGATGTTATGAAAATCCCTGTTGGTAAAACCTAAGGCCAATAAAACTGTTATCACCATCCAAACTTAGTATGAAACATTACTGTTCCATACTAACCAGGGGACTTAATGTAGATGGTGAAAAATAGAAGAGGGACAAAAATGTAAAACTACCCTTCAGTTATGCCTCGCCAAAAGGCAATCGCCTACTCAGGTACATCTCTACAGCTCAGCATATAACCTGTTTTGCAAGCTGAATATACTCTCTATGAGTTCTCTCTTATAACTCCCGGTGGAGAGAATAATATCATAGTGCAATGCTAATAACCCCACCAAATCATAAACCCATTAATTTACTTCGTGCCGACATCACTTCGAATTCCTCGACATCAGAACTAAATTGCTCACTGTTATTATGGTGGAGAGTTAACAGAGACTTATCCTCATGGATTTCCTCTTAAAATACGACTTGATACCTGAGTCTCAATGAAAACCTCAGAAACATCACGGCTTTAGGCATGTCCAGCGCTATCTGAGAAGGATACAACGGCCTAAACACACTTAGGCGGGCCACAATCTAAACACAGAATGGCCTAATATACCATGGATAAGCACACCATGACCTAAAATAACGCAAGTGCGTAAATATGCCATAGTCAAATTGGCATGACCTAAATACGCCACGAAAGGATTGGCCTTGGCCAAACGCCAAGGTCGTAACCACAAAACCATGGCGCCACGAGAAAATTGGCCTTGGCCAGTGGTCAAGGCCGTAGCCCCTAGGCATGGCGCCATAAGCTATGGCGCCACAACAGTTGTCCTTGGCCAGTGGCCAAGGCCATAACTCCAACGTAGTGGCGCCATGATGCATGGCGCCACGAGGTATCCACCATGCCATGGCGCCATGAGTTCCTAGCCCTGGCCAATGTCCAAGGTTGTTGTTATACAACCACCACACGTGCTTCTAGCACCACAATCACATCGGCCATAGAGCCATGGCCATGCAACGCTGTTTAAACTCAACGCGACCATCCAATATCTGCATACTACATGAGATATCAAACATCACACGGGGGGATAACTTTAGGGGTATTGGTCTGGCGGTCTAAGGCAGTTAGAAAGAAACTGATAGAGATGATGGACAATTACGAGAAAGTGGTGCTGAGTGGACACGTTCTACACAACTCTAGCAGATACAGAGCACAACTCGTGTCCTCCACTCTTCCACGGCTTCCACCTTCTCTGTCAAGAGATCTAGGTGAGTTCAACACTATAAATAGAGGCTTCCTCTATCTTCCAAGGTAGAACATTCAGAACATCTTTCCAGAATATTCAGAATACTTGAGTACACCAGAACCTCAGAGCAAATACCTGAGCAACTCAATACACTTATAGCCTTGGAAATTTCCAGTCACCCTCATGACGGAGATCTTGAACTCTCACACCCAGAAACACATCCTCAACCTGATCTCAAGTTTCTTTCACTGTTTCCCTCCCTAGATCAACCTCTATCCTCTATGTGACCGAAGCAAGACTTGAACAACCATTGACTTGGTTTAGGCTTGTCTTGTTCGATTTTGATCTCGAGCACTACGAAAGTACCCAGAGACGGTACAGTATTTTTCAGGCAAAAACATTTGGCGACAACAGTGGGAGATCAATTTCTCGGTTTCAGAAAACTTCTTTTAAGATGTCTGAACTAGGAATGGGATCTAATACTTGAAAACCTAACCCTCACCTCAATACCCCAGACTCAAACTCTACAAGTGCTACAGGCTATGGCAGCAATCACCCACCATCACAATACCCAAACAAACGACGGGGAAAACAGCAACCCGATGGCGACTCTAAGTACGAAAGAAGTATCTCGGCGACAATACATCCTCTCTAACCAACAGGTGAAC
>JAJJMA010184773.1:0-13964 GCA_023529015.1 Papaver nudicaule | reverse complement strand
AAAAAAAAAAAAAATTAATTAAAAAACCCGTAAAACATGATGGTAAGAAAAACAAACTAGGAGCATTTAGGGTTTTTGTCCAGTCCATATTAAGGAAAAAAGCCTTGTAGTATTCATACTCAAGGTCCAGTTTAGGAAAAGTAGGCGAGTCTAACAGGATCCTTTCATTTGGAAGGAAGATTCGGATAAGACAAAAAAACAGTTGGGGATGTCAGAATCGAGCATAAATAGTCCTAAAATCTCGCACGACAGAATCTGTTACGCATACTAGGACGCATGTCAGACCTAGTACACTGCACCAGCCGTTTT
Organism: Papaver nudicaule; assembly: GCA_023529015.1. Taxonomy (NCBI): domain Eukaryota; kingdom Viridiplantae; phylum Streptophyta; class Magnoliopsida; order Ranunculales; family Papaveraceae; genus Papaver; species Papaver nudicaule. Next base: position 13,655 of record JAJJMA010184773.1, on the reverse strand, counting down.
GGACCTCACGGGTTTTCTGTTTTCTGCAGGTCACTATCAGTATGGCTTCGAAATCTGACCAAGTACCAAAGCAAAGAGTCGGATCCTCGAGGCACGGCACGGGATCCTCGAGGAATAACACCAGGTTTTCCACAAGCAAAGGACTATCGCCAGAGGTAGCTGCAAGTACAGTCCAGCACAGAGAACACGTAAACGAAGAAGAGGTGAAAATAGAAGATTTGGAACCTGATGGAGAAGGATTCCCAGTTGGTGAAGAACCACCTCAACAAATTCAAGAGGAGGATGGAGAAAATAACGATGACGATGGCGAAAACGACATCCCGAATGAAGCAGTCCCAGCACCTCAGTCCACCGAAGAAAACATCACGAGGGCTGCACAATTCAAAAGTTGATTCAGAAGAACAAGAAAATAAGAAAGCTAAAAAAGCAATTAGCAGAGGCAACCAAGAAAGCTGCGGAAAAGTCGGCATCAAACTACAAAGGGAGCAGTGAGGGGCACTCACGCCCACACACCGTATCACGATCAAGGGGGCCCTCGGTATCGGGAAGTCACACCAAATTCAAGGGAAACGACCCCAAGGACCCTGAGATAGTGGTCTCGAGCAGAAAAACTGAGCCCGGTATACGCCCGAAAGGGAACAACATACATTTAATATATGAAAATGAGCAGGAAAGGAAGAACGCCGAGACGCAAGCTCTACAACAAGTGATGATGGACCAATCAAAGCGCTTCGAGCAGAGCTCTTCGATAATCGGATGCAACCTACTGACAAAATGAAGCTTACCCAAGCAATCAACGACGTCAACCGTTCGCCACTAAGCCCCGAACTCCTCGCTAAAGCCATCCCGGTAAAATGCACCATGCCAATCTTTGCTTCAATCTTCGATGGGACAGGAGACCCAACTCTACACATCAAAATGTATCTTCGAGTATTCCTGGCTTATGCTGATCAAGACGAGGTTCTTTGCAAGTACTTTCCTTCCAGTTTGAAAGGGGAATCCTTGGCTTGGTATGACAACCTAACAGCCAGTTCGATCTCATCTTTCGAAGAATTATCCAAAGTATTCATACTTCATTTCTTGTACAACAACTCATCGAAGCCGGGAGTAGAGAAATTGTTCAGCATAAGAGTCAGACCTGAAGAATCCATTAAAAGCTTGACAGACAGGTGGACTGCTCAGTGCGTCGAAGTAGGAAATGGAGCTTCGGAAAAAGACAAGGTGAGGGCATATCTAAATGCACTAGACAAGAACCATCCATTGTACGATAGACTCTTCTCCAAGAACGTGGAGACACTACAAGACCTCTGAAAGTACCAAAAGGAGAGAATCACACTGGACGAAATCAGGGAGCAATCGACCCTAGGAAGAGAAGCCATAACAAAACAGGTGCACTCCATAAACAACTTGTCACTCGAAGAGCGAGATCAAGCCACGAACCACCAGACAGGGGACTTTTCAAAGCGAGAGAGGCAGAACGATGCAGGGAGATATGGAAGCGAGGGAAAATTTGGTGACGGAAGGTATCATGATAATAGGAAGTACAATGACAGTAGAGGTAATCACTCTCGAAGGGAATGTGAAAACATCGGTACTCAAAAAGGACAGGAGAGAGGCAGAAAGTTCGGCGTACAAAGACCAGGTTTCCCTGCATTTCAAGATAGAAAGCTGCCAAAGCTGTGTGTAACCATCGAGAACGTTCTCCGAAGCATCGAGCAATCCTAACTGGCAGGCGAGATGAGATACCCAAGGAGCAGAGAGCACACTCGAAACTCTAGGGATTACTGTCAATTTCATCAATTCTATGGGCATACAACAGAGGACTGCGTCACTGCGCAAGATCAAATCTACTTTTTCATCTCAAAAGGAAAATTTAAGCATTTCCTTGAACTACCAAAGCCACCTCCAAGTCAACCGCAACCAGAGGAGAAGAAGCACGAAGCATACGTAATCACTATTGACCGAAGCATGCCAAGATTCGAAGACTGCAACTCCATAGTTCACGCAAACATTTGTGGGCGAATTTTCGAAGGTATCCCTGTGGATAGAATTCACAAAAGAGACTTCGAAGGAAAGGAAATCCTAAGTGTGGCAACGAAAGGACAACTGGAAGAATGGCAGAGGCGCCCAGTTTCCTTTTCAGCAGCAGACATCCCCAATGAAGGAAGAACGCACAATGATCCATTAGTTATCACTCTTCACATCGAGAAGACGGCGATGTCTAAAATACTCGTGGACCCAGGGAGTTCTGTGAACATACTCTTCGGAAGGACATACGACAAGATGTTTGGAAAGGAAAGAACCTTGGTGCCTTCTTCGTATAACGTCTATGGCTTCAACGGAAAACCCTCGATGCCCAGGGGAGAATTGTCGTTACTAATTCATGTGGGAAAATGGGAGCAACCTACATCATTCTGTGTAGTTGACATAGACTCTCCTTACAATGCAATTGTGGGAAGACCTTGGCTTCACAACATCCTCGGAGTGCCTTCTACCTTGCACAGAAGAATTCGATTCCCAACGCCACTTGGAATCGCAGAAATCCTCGGTGACCCTACTGAAGCTCGTCTATGCAACGAAATCGATGTTCATACAAGGGAGCACTCGAGGAAGGATTCCACAAAAGGAGTCAAATACCAAAAGATAACAGAGTCCTGCATAGAAAAGTTCATAGCTGACGTTGAGGCTGGAATGGCCGACACTACCATGAGCAGCTCAGTCATCCACAAGCAAGGCACTCGACCTATCAGCAAAGGAAAAGGACATCATACCGAGCACAGAGAGCAATTCCTTGTATCAAGCAATAAGGCATTAACGCCAAGCACATCTTACAGCAAGGCTTGTCCAACTAACACCAGGAAAGATACTTCGGAGGAGCAATTTTGGGCTGGGCCCTACGTCATCGAAAAAGCGCTCGGGAACAACACGTACAGCCTAGTCAATCTCAAAGGACAGAAGCTAAGCACCCCAGTTGAGGGGAAGCATCTGAAACACCTCAATTCGAACCACGTATGTAAGCACCGAATAAGATATGTCAGTTTTAGAATGAGAAAATAAAAGAAGCAGCTTGGCATGTTGTTAAGAAAATACATATTGCACCCTTCGAGGCACTATACCTCGATCCAAACTCCAGATCCTACTTGGTTAGGCGAAAGTCCTACCTGAATAGGCAAACCTCCAAAGGCTCTTACGCCATATAAAGCAAACAGGCCATGACGCCATATCTCCCCTAGTGCCTCGACGCAAATAAATTAAAAAGGCCCAGACGCCTAAAAAACACAAAAAGACCTCAAACAACAGGCACAGAGCTGATGCTCATATATGTCGTAAGGGCCCTACGAGCTATATGACACAGTCCTCTACCCACAAGACGGTGGGTACTTTGCATCTAAGCTACTTAAGCTAACGAATCATTTGAACCCACTACCACACGACCATGAGGACCTCTCTTTCTGAGGCGTCGAGGGGATGATAAATGGGATTAACATCTACCTCTAAAGGTGGATGGAACCCCGAGGCAGCTGATTCGCTTGTTTTCACGGGAATAACAGGTGAATCACGCAGCTGAGGGACCTCCTCCAAAACATAAAACATAGCCTCGAGGAGGGGCTATCAAGAAACAGAGGGGTCGAACTCTAGGCCGCGATAGGAGAATAGTACCATGTCTAAGCTCCAGCAGAGACCGACACTCCCCCATTGTGTTACTTTTTTTTATCGAGGAGCAATCATAGCAGATACCCACCATAAGTTCCCTATTGTACTTGGGATAAATGGATCATCAGAATACCACCTTCTCTTGAAGGATGCTTGGTATCCTCGCTATCCACCCAATGTACTGAGGCAAAACGGGTACCTATGACCTCGATAGCCTATGTTTACTTTAAAACAGGCAAGTAACTAAAAGCTTTTGGGAAGGGTGATCCATACGCCCCCACTAGCTTGGTTTACTATCTCCCACATCGAAGTAAGCTCTGGAGTTGCACCCCGAGTACCCTTAGGAGCTTAGAGTATTGCAACAGCAACTTCGAACTTGATTACGAAATTCTCAGCACATATATGCAAATTAAAAAGGAAAAACTAAAATCAAGGAAAAAGGCTTCTTTATAAACATAGTCAACACAGCATACAAGCGCAAAAATATGGGAAATGCCAAAAGGAAAAACAAAAGACTCGCAGCTACACCACGGGAGAAACTTCACTAGATAAAGCAACGTGACGAGGGGAGGGATCTCCAAAGACTCTCATGTCATCCCAAAGCTCTTTCTCAGCCTCCAAATCCTCTTCATAAGTGCGAAAGCCAGCGTGATCTTGTCTTGAAGGAGTGATTTCCCTCATAGGCTCAGACTCACTTTCGCTCTATTCACTATACGCGGCCGAAGACTCTTGAAACAAATAATTGTTCCCTTTATCAAAGCTAACACCCGCATCACCACCAGTGCTCGGTGCTCGGACATCGCCAAGATCCTGTGCGACATCATCAGCAGGGCTGCCAGTCTCAATTGAAACATCATCCTTCGGATCATCCTTCGAATCACCCTTTCGATCATTCTTGGGACTGTTCTTCGGATCGTCCTTCGGGCCATCCTGGGGATCGTCATTTGGATCATCCTTCGAGTCACCATCGGAGTCCCCCTTAGGATGCCCTTCGGAGCCGCCTGAGTGGCCATCATCGGAATCATCACCACCATCGCCTTCATCATCACTATCGCCTTCGTCATCAACAGGACCTTTGTCTTCAGGAATTTTCCCAAGCAGCCCTCTCTTTCGCGCTTCATCCCTAGCTAACCTTACAAACACCTCTTGAGGAAGCAAGTATTCGTCACCTGGAAGTATCGCGTTAGCATCCCTTGCACCAACAGCCCCATATGTAGGAGGCTCAATACCGATGGCTCTAAAGAGCGACCGACCATGCATTCGACAGGCCATGCTAATAGCTAGGGAGGTAGTCAAAGCAGAACAAGTAAGCAGTTCTTCGACAGCCCGCCCATGTCTTAACTGATGATTGACGAGGGCCAGTAACTATATTCCTAAGGTCCTGCTGGCACTTAAGGCAAAAATCCCGTTCGACAGTCATTTCCTCAACACTCCCCTGCACATCCTCTGAACGACGCTTACGTTCGAGCTCCAGCTCTTGGGAAAGCCTGTTCACATCGGCAGTTCGGCGTCGCTGTTCTGCGGACAACTCCTTCGACAAATGTTTTGTTCTTCTTTCAAACTCAAACTTTTGGTCGGCTTCAAGCATCAACTAATTAACAGCTTCGTCCCTCGCGGATTCAGCGTCTGCAACTTTCTTCTGCAGGTTAGCTTCGATGCCTGTCAAATAACCAAAACAAGGAAAAGTTGAGATAACTGAAAAACGCAACAAACAACATTACAACAACTTGATCAGGGTTAACACCCTACTTTCTTTAACAATCATGTACTCAGCAACCTCATGTTGGTTGGTAAAGCGAGGTTGGGTAGTCCTTTTCCTAATATCTTCAGAAGAAGCCGCCCCAAACTTAGCAAGTTCTAAACGATATTCATCGATCATCCGGGAAAGATGATCCTTCAAAGTTTTCGCCTTGGCAAGATCCATGCTTATGTCATTACAGCCAGCCCTTCTTCAAAGCAGCGTTCTCCGCAGTTAGATCATTATTGACATTCTTCAGCGCAGACGTCTGAACCTTCAAATTCATAATATCCCGCTCCAAATTCTCTATCACCACTCTGCCAGAGGCGGTGACTGGCTTCTCCTTAAGAGCAGCATCTCGCTCTCGAGATAGGCGTCCTACGTCCAGCTGAAAAAAGTGATTATCTCGGGCAATAATCCCATTCTTATTTTGCTCCTCTTCAAGAAGGCGTTCGGCCTTAACTCTTTTCCTTTTCTCCTCAGCAAGAAGGTCCTCATCTTCACGCCTTTTCCTCTTATAGTAATCTCGGTCATCCCAGGCTTGATTCCTCTCTTTTATAAGCTTATCAATTTCACCTCGATGACCTCCGTCGACAGAAGCACTATGCGAGGGCTTGCAACTATCTCGAGAGTTGCTTAAAGCTAACTTAACCTCATGGAGTTTCTTCTTCCCTCCTTCTAACTCGACTTTTTGGACAGCAGTAAATTTTTTCTCAGCATAAAATTACAAGGTAAAATGCAAATACAGGATAGCAAAATGCATACCTATCAAATTCTTCCTCTCGCGAGCACTGCGAGTCTTTTCTTCGGCAAGCTCCTGTTGCATCTGGAGAAATTTCCTCTCATAATACTCAGCCTCGCCATATTGATCAAAGGCATAGGCCAGAAGACCGGACTCATGATAACTACCCTGTGACAAATACGAAAAGACATCAAGAACTAAGCCAGGCACTCGGAAAATATGACTAATCATACTAGATGATAACGAACCATTTGAAGCATAGCGAGATTCTCTTCATACGAAAAAGGCAGATGGTGATATCATACTCCATCCTGAGACGGTCACCTCCAAGAACAGCGCCAAATTTCTTGTAAAACTCAGGATCCAAAGGGAAGCCCAGGGATCAGAGGCATGAGCATCAAAGCGAGAGGAGACTTCTTTGGAAAATTCGCTTGGATTATGGTTTTCAAAAAGTACCTCTTTAAACCTCTTCGCAGTGTATGGTTGAGAGTGTCTGCTAGCAAAACTAGGATCTGGTGGAAATTTTGAACTACGAGGATAACTGATAACTAATTCCTTCGAAGAATCCATACTGATAGACGAGCCATCCCTTCGAGGAAGAAGGAGATCAACCACAGGAATAATCTTCTTCGAAGATAAGACAGAAGGTTCAGCTGAGGCAGGAGCTGCATCAACAGAGGCAACCATGGCTGAGACAGTGGTCACAGCAGAAGAAGCAATCATCACCGAGGCAGAGGCAGGCACATTTGACTCAACAACATTCGATTTGACAGCGGCAACCTCCTCGATAGCTTTATCAACAGGAGGCACATCAGTAGCCTTCGCCGAGGGCAGTTCGACAGAAGCAACTGCTTTCATCTTCTTCTTTGAAGGTTTCGATGGTACCTTGCCTTGGTGCGGTAAACTAACTTTGGACGATTTCTTAAAAACAAACTTCCTGCGAGGTCTGGCAACCTCGGTCTTCTCCTCGAACTCAAAACCCACCAGCTCATCTTCCACACTCAAGCCGCCCACAGACGCAGCATTTCCATGCAAATGAGAATTCGTCTTTTTCAGGAAACAAATAGAGGCAAGTATGCATACTGCAGAAAATAAATCCTAAAAATTTGTTACATGCTCTATAGTCTCCTCATCTGCTCGGGAACGCTTCAAGCTACTCGAAGCACCGACGGAAACACCTTTGCCCTTCCTTAAAACCTGGCGAGACAGCTCTCTCTCCACGTCAGAAAAATGGATCTTAAAAAGATGCTGAGTCGAGAACTCGTGTCCTAATTCAAACTCTGTCCGAGGAATGAAGCGACCTGCATCTTTCCACCCTCGAAGAATGGGGCCCTCCAGAAGCACAGGCTCCGAATACCAGTCTTCGTCCATGGAATAATCTAAAGACCCCGGAATAATATTCACACCACCCCTCACAGTCCGAAAGCTGACTCCCCAAGGGGCAAATTCGTTGTCCAACGTTAAGAACGGTTCATAATGTTGAAAAAAGTTTTTGGCAGTAAAGTAAAACTTCGCTGTAGAAGCAGCGGGAGAGTTATCTTCGGAGCGAGAAACCCACTGATTAATAAGGTAAATGGAGACTGGGAAGGGAGCAGAGAATTTCAAGAAACAGAGGGTTGGAAGGTTGGAAAAAAGGGGGAATTAACCCAGCAGAAATTTGATGAAACGAAACCAAAAGCTTCCCCTCGTTGCATCCAAACTCCTCGACCAATTCTGGAGTCAGGCGGTTGCCCGGAGCTCCGACAGCCTTAATATTGAAAGAATCATCTCTAAAACCTAAGTTCTTCATCATCGAGATGAGAGCATCAACTTTAGAAGGAAACAACATGAAAAGAAAAACAAGGGGAAGAGGGGCAGAACTTGCCGGCGCCGGAAATTGCAGAGGCAAGATTGATCAGGAACTTGGGGATGACGAAAGGAGAAAAAAAGTCGTCTTTATGGAATAGTAAGAAGATTGAAGCAATGGGTACCAGAAGAAAACGCCAAGCAAGTAGCAGATCAAAAGATAGAATCTCAAGGGTTTCGAAAGAAAGAAAGAGAGCGACGGAGTTGTGGAAGATGGTACGAAAGGTCAAAAAATTTTAGAGGGAGAAACTGAAACTTAAATAGTGAAGGGAAACTGGCGCTTCCGGTGGGAAGGTCAAAAGGTAGCAAGAATCTCGGGAACATGCAGAACGTGTCAGGAAACGTCACACTTGGCAGCTAGTGGGGTGCATGGCGAGAAGAAGGTGGCGAAGGGAAAATGTCCTTCCCAGGCATCTTCGATACCAGGAAAGGAAAGAGGCAAACTGTGGAGGGTAAAACACCCTCGGGACACGTGTCAAGATCAGAAAGATCGGGCCCTGCCAGAAGATGTCGCAGCCATACCTCGGGATCAGCCAGCAGAGTTTCCTCGAGGGAGAGATTGAATATGGAAGACCCGTCTAGATCATCGAAGGATGAAAACCTGAAGTCGTCTTCGGGAGTCTCAACGAAGGAACCGCCTTACTCGACAGGCTCTGACACCACCACGATTGAGTAGATTGTCTTGTTAGCTGTAAACCACTACCGACTCGGCCTATATAAGGCGAGCTCGAGAAACATTATAAGGGTTGGATTTTTGGTGGAACCTAAGTGGTGAAGGGTGAGATTAGGTTAGCTTTCTCCTCTAAATCTCTGAGGATCATATACATGTATTAGTTACCACAAAATTGAATAAATAATAGAGTTATTAGCCTGTATATTCTCATATGTGTTGTCCTCGATGCATCTTTAATCTATTCACACTCTTATACGATTAAATACTGTTTGCATGATAATAGATTTGATGGCTGTTAGGTGTGAAGTATCCATGCAGATTTTACACTCACACAATACTGTTGTATCATTAGTAGTTAGATAATATTTTGTTTTCTCTATCTGTTAAAAAACATTATATCTCTTTAACACTATTAAATCGAGATTCTTCTATATTCTCTACCAAATGAATTCTCATTTCTAGTTCGCAAAAATATTGAAAAATTGTATTTTTCTTACCAGTTTGGTTGTTGCGAATTTTAGAGAAAGGAAGATAATTTATGCTGGTAACAAATAAAAATGTTCCATTATTAACTAAAATTCTATATTTCTGTTTCGAAATTTAAATATTATCTATTAGGTACGATATTTTACAATATTCCTTGTTTCCGAAATTCTGATTTCGAAATTAGCTTGTGTTTGGCAATTGTGGATTTCCATAATAAGTTCCGAACTATATTTTGGAAATATACCTAAAATATTAAAATACATCTTTGGCAGGGTTCGAATCTAGTTCTTTATTTATAGTGATCAAAATGAACCACTTTCGAAATCACCTCTTGTGCTTGTCTCTCTATCTTCACCGGAAAGAGAAAAAGCTTATTTCGAACTTTCTGCTGTTATGGAAGGAAATACTGTTGATGCTCCTCCTTCTTTTGAAGGGTTTGAAGACTTGTTCGAAAAACCAATTGTACTTGATGAAGAATATGTAGTCAATCCGTGCCACGTCAAATTTCCTGAAGATGTGGACAATATTGTTGCAATGGTTTCCACAAGTAGTGTAGTCGATCTTTTGGATATTACAAAGTGATTAAGGAACAAGTTGCTTTGAACACTAGGGAACAAGAACTGATGAGTTTGCGTCTGAATCGGGCATGTGAAGACATAGAAACCCTGATGAAGTTGTTCAATAAACTTCTAGAGTGCAATTCTCAAGAACCCTCATCCAGTACTGAGTAGTCATTGTATGACATATCTAGAGTTTCTAGGGTTCTCTATTGATCCTTCCCTTGTTATTCGAAACTATTATGAAATAAAATTATTAGTATTTTGTTTGTTTATTGCTTATGCAAGTTTCTTGTAATGATGAAGTTTCGAAAACAACAAAAATATGCGTGAGGTTTCGATTCAGTTTATATTCGAAAAATAAAAATTAGAAAAATCGAACATTGAAAAGTTGTGTAATGTTTCGAATCTGTTTTATGAATATTTATTCGAAAAATATAAAAAGTAGAAAATCGAAAAACCTAAATATTCACGTGAGTTTCGAATGCAACATTTTGATATAATATTTCCAATCCGTTAACGAATATTTGTTACAGGTTATCAAGATTATACATTTATCTCCTAGGGAGATGATCAATATAATTGTGGTTTAAATATCTTGATATCTCGGCCTCCTTGTGTTTGTGGTTGTTATGTTTGTACTAATGTCTTTGTATGCAGGTATAAGTGTAACTATGTAAGGAGGAGATTGATTTTATGCTAGTCACAATGCTATTGGATTCCTTGATGTTTACTGACTGGAATTATAGTATACACATAAATCATTGGTTTTGGTATAATCTAGTAAGACTACGGACGTGTTCGAAAATCCAAAACCAGATCCCAGTCTTTCTCTGGTAAAGACTATTGTCGTTGTTCTCATGTCCGAAGGAATGACAACCAACGGGGGAGAGTTCTTTTGTGAACTTGTGCTTAATAGAAATATATCTTTAGGGGAGCGCGGTTATGGAATTTACAGGGAATATAACTCATATCTGCTTATATCTTTTATATTTCCTGACAGGTTACTTGTGTTGATTTTTATATATATATATTTGTGTAACTTGTCGAAATGCTGACCCTTATGAATGCAATCATTCTTATATGTTGAATCGAGTTTCTCGGAACTTGTGCATTTATCTCGAACCCGGATATTTTCGAGACCCTTTGTCAATTCTTTTTGACAAAAAGGGGGAGAAATATTGATAGCTTGACAAGTTCAGTGCTTCGTCTTTGACAGTAAGCAGTGTCATATGGGGAGAAAAATTCATGTGCGTATATTGAAAAATGAATCAAAGCATTAACTAAGGGGGAGTAACACTAGATGTTACTAATGGTTACTAGCACTGTAGACTTTCGCGTTGTGCTGCAGTTGATAACAATACGTCGGACTTGATAGACATCCGAACTTACATTCAGGGTGAGTAAGTGTATTGGATATCATGTGATTTTTCAATAGTAGATATCTTGTTTGCAGATTGACATATTTTGCAGGTTCTATTGGTGTGATGTCAAGCTAAGTAGAAGGACTTGACGCGTAGAACTTAGGTTTTCAATTTTTCGTTCATCTATGTAAAAAGTTTTTGTCACTAAAATTGACAAAGGGGGAGATTATTGGAGCATGGCTCGGTCAACCTCACTAAGTGTTGGTATGTCAAGCTTAGTTGTCAACTTTAGTGATCAAAACTCGACCGCTAAACAACACACATTAGGTAAAGTCATCATTGAGTTAGCATTAGGTTGTGGAAGATTTTTGGTAGGATTTAGAAGCACTGTTTGAAGAGTTGAAGAAGACTGAAGATCAAACGAAGACATCCGTCTTCATCATTCAAGAAGTTAGTGAATCCAAATAACGCGATTCAATTATCTTTTACACTTGTGCTACAAAAGACAAAAACAAAACTTAATGCTTGAGCTTAACGTTATGACTTGATCACTTGTGATCAGTGTGTCTTAAGATATAACTCCGCTTTATCGCTTGCGATATTGTTATTGTAGTTATGATGTTCCATATTGCTTAGAGCTTTCTTTTCTTCTCCGTCTCTAAGTAATATAAGGTTTTTCTTAAAATCTTCGAGTTGGATAGACCAGTTGTGATGTTGTCTCGGTAGTATTACGATATTTAATCCATCACAGTATTGTGTCTTGACTTACCTAGTTTGACTCTGTCGGATTGATTAGCACGTACTTGTATGAGCTAAATGTAAGAGAGATCTCACACTTATGTTGTGTAGACTCGATATACTGTTGTTCTGAGTTCGAATACTACGTTATGGTTTGGCTATGATTACTGAAGTTCTAAATCATTTAATTGATTCTTGATATATGACCATCTTGTATGCCATATCACACTTTTAGATTTCGAAACCATATTCTGGTTATATCATCTTATGGACTTTCAGAGTTCGAAACCTCAATGTAGGTTTTGGTAAAACTGAACTTTGATTTCGAAACCATAATCTGGTTTTCGCATCCGTAAGCTATTTGGTCAAAAACTTAAAATGTGACCAATGAGAGAACATGAGTTCGAAACGATGTTTGCTGGCTAACGGTGACTTGAGAATCGAGACCTATGTGTCTTGACCATGTGAGTTCTAAAAGGTCGAAAAGACCCTGGGGTTTCCTAAAGGTTTATGTGAACCGGGAAATATAAATTGTGCGTCAAGGACAAAAAGGTGTGATGCTGAAACGTCTCTTGACCACATGGACTCTCAAATTCGACACTAAACATTTGTGACGAGATTAATATGTGTTTCTTGTTTCGAAACCTTAACCAAGGTTTTGTTAAAACAAAATCTAAAGTTCGAAACCTTACTTTGGTTCCGTTATATGGAAACTTGATTTGGGAACCTTAATTCGGTTCTGGTCATATATGAAATTTAGGATCCGAAACCTTAATTTGGTTTCTGCCAAACAGTATGTAGATTTCGAAACCTAAAAATGGTTATCTCAGAATGCGTATTTTCGAAGTTCAAATTCTACCATTTTGATTTGTGCTTCAACGAATTAATGAGTTTGATATTCTCAGTTTGAAGTTTGAACTTATTCATCTTCAACGTACAACTAAGTTGGTTTGAGTCATAGTCAAAAATATGGTTCGTCGCTCTAGTTAGTAGACACATGATTTCTGATCAATATTGTACGTGTTTAGATCTCCATATGGATATACTACTTGATCAAATATTCATTTGATTTTTCATTTCATGTTTTGATTTGAATTCTTTGATATCATTAACGTGATCATCTATATTAGAATCGAGGATTTCGAATTGAACTCTTTCCCAGGGAGTATATTTGGTAAGCACCATATTTCAAATTAATGAAATATACAAGTATATCTTTTTGATTATTTGCTTTGAATGCTTTAGGACAAACATTTAATGGAATATCTATTGTTAAATGTAAAAATTCCAAAGTATTAGATTTCATTAAATGCAAAGAATCTATATGAGGAATTTCGAACTTAAAAGAAATGTGCTTAAAAGATTTTCGAAATTACTTTGCCTCATTTCAAAGCTAAGCCTTGGTAATGTAAATAGGAGTTGGTATCACTCCTAAAATTTGTCCCTCTACCAAGTTTCATTCTTCGGAAAAGTAAGCCTGTGATACCCGTTATTCCTTTCAGTACGTTTGAGCTTTTGTTTTCCGTCTGGATTAGTCTGAAAGTCTTCTCTTGGGTATCGAGAAGCCTAGAAGTACATATTCAAGGAAACTAGTTTATGTTTACTAGTCTTCTTTGTATTGTGCTTGTGTTCTGTTCTATCACGTCTATCTAAGTCTTACGATCTTTTTTATTCGAAGGTGTTTATCTTCTAATGTAAGGCCACTCAAGATCGTAGTGATTAGAACATCTCCTTATCTATTGACCAGGATTTGTAAGCAAGCCGCTTTCGTTTTGTGTGCCAAACAAATAGATATCGAGTGGAATCAAGATCGTTATATTGGATTGATTTGTTTTGTAGGTACTTAGTTCATCAAGGT
>JAJJMA010184771.1:0-11316 GCA_023529015.1 Papaver nudicaule | reverse complement strand
CTATGTGGTCGGGCCCGAGTGGGCCCGACGGTCCGTTAGATCCTTCACCCGAATCCTTTTGGATTACGCGCCTTTAATAATAGTTATACATCATATACAAAGAGAACGATAATGTGGATGAGTTATGAGATAGCAACCAGAGATTCAAGCTTGTCTCAGAGTACAAATAGTATCTTATGCCAACAAACAAGGTATGGTATGGCGTTTTATTAGAAGAGTTAAGTACTAACCGTGAAATTGATGGATGTTGTATGTTCGCTGTAAGAAATGGTATATTTTGCATTCGGGATAGCTGCGTGAACCATACAACTAAAAGACACCCACATGTTATTACTAAGTGAGTCGCCAACGAACATGATCTTTTTACCCTTAAGTCTCTTGACCAAATCTAGGCCATCATACCTGTGTCATTAGAAATTCCAAAATGATTAAACCTTCATTTTTCATATTAACCTATTTTTAGGCAAAAATAAAAAAAGAATTAGCTGAATTAATGTGGGACAGAGGGAGTATTTGAAATGGTGTGGCTGATACAATGGTATAAGCTTGTGAGAGTACATAATTAGCCAGGAAAAGTACTCTAAAAGCCAATAAATTTATATCGTTAAGAAGATTAAATAAGAAAAAATAAAAGAACTAGAGAGGTATATATACTTGGGTGCATCACATCCCGTTGGGCTCCATCTGTACTTCAGATAATCTGTGTTAGGACGACCATTGCCTATGCAATTGAAATCATCAAGGATTAATGGACATGTAGATGAATCATAGAGAGGATATGATGCATCAAAAACCCAACTTCCTTGGTAATAATCACAGCTATTCTTAATTATTGTGGCGTGTGTGGTATCAAGAAAACAAGAAATGGCTAGTATAAACAGACTGATCAAAAGAACTGCATTACGGTAGCTTCTTGAGGAAAACCTCATCTTTGAAACAGGCGATAGAATATTTATTTTCTATGAAGAACAACATTCCGAGTTAGATTTTTATAGGTTATGGTGGTTGTTAGAAATCTATTGTGAACCAGCCAGATTCTACTGTAACGTAACAGATATCTTCCTCTAAAAACTTTGCCACCTATGATTGCGTGCAATGATAGCACAAAAGTGGTTTCCACAGACAATTTTCACTATTTTTGTTTGTAATTTTCTACCTGGATTCCGTTAACATTTGACTAAATGTGGGTGCTAATAAGGGTAAAAGCCGTATACCCTTTTGCAGCTTCTTCTTCTCTGTATGCGGCCAGATCATCCATAGAGAAATTATTGGAAAATAAAACAGCGTATACCTTCTTGACAGACTCATCAAAAAAATATATGCTTGTTAATTGGACTAACTAGGGGCAAGCAACTTTTAAGATATCACACAAAGCTGACAAGACGCGTGAATAGGCATAAACGATTAAGCATAGTAGGCTGCATATGAGAAGAGTTGGATGCTTACTGGATGGAATTTCAGAATATTTAAGAATTTGCACATCAATTTTATGGATTAATGCCATTAAAAAAATGTAGACCGAGCATTTCTAATGTCACAATTTACACAATTTACAAAGGAAAGATCCATAGTATAATAAGCACATTGGTTGACTGTATCTGCTGTAACGAAATTACAGGTGAAGTTATAATCTGGGTCTCCTTAGTTCAATATTCCATTGGTTTTGAAATTTTATTCAAGTAGCGTATAAATGTGCGGGTGTTTAAAACTCTCTATGCATGTCTATCACATATCTGCAACTCTTATGCATGTCTAATGTGCATATAGTCATATACGTTTCGTTTTCCTTCCATTGTCATGCTAATCACATTTCTTTTGCGAAGAGTTCTTAAAACTCCATTTTTATTGTTTCATCATCGTTAAGAATTCTGGAAAAAAAAGAGAGCATAGTAGGCTAAAAGTGGTGAAGCCAACTTGCTTAACAGGAGTTCTTTCGGTTGATACGTATTTCTTACGTATACATTTCACTTTCCTGCCATTATCATGCTAATCACATTTTTTTTGCCAAGAATTGTGTAGCACCATAATCATTGTGTTTACATCGACCTAATACCTTTTTATTTTTTTGCCATAAGGTATTGCACTGACTGGATACCTAATCACTCCATAGTAAACAAACGATCATGGTTATAGAAGCAGAAAGGAATGGAATCCATTCATGGAGAAAGGCACATTCGCAAGTTGCAGGGCTAGCCCTTTGACCATGAGAAAAATGCGAACGGAAAGACTTTGGTTTGACGACCTGCACCACACGTGCACTCGACTTGTGTATTTAATAAACATATGAGTTCCCAAACAAAACTGAAAAGAAAAATGAAGAAAGTTCAGTTTTCATTGCCAATCAAATGAACCGAGATACATAAGAGATAACTAAAAGTAGAGGATAGATAGACTATCTTCATGGTAATTAATGTTGGCTTTAGCATTGTCTTGGAAGAACAACTGATGCATAAAAAAGATGATTCCAAGTATCCGGAACACCAGCGTTACACCAATGGCTACAGTCCAAAGCCTTTATGCTCTTTGTTGGTATATATCATGTGAAGGATGACCATCTTTTCTCAACTGCGATAAAAGTGTCACGTCAAACAAATAAACCGGTGAGCTCATTTTACTTAAACGAAAATAAACTGTGACTACCAAAATCATGCTACCACTACTACCAGTGTTAGGTGGCACTTAATACCCAAAAATTCTCATTGCCACATCACTTAATTGGACGACCGTTAGGGAGTCCCTATAGGATGACTTTTGTATATTTGTCCGTCTCAACAAATGTACAAAAAAATAAAAATTGATTCAAAATTTCACGAAATTTGAATGAAATTGGAGATAATCAAACAATTCTTTTCACAATTTCGATCAAACAAGATGAAACAAACAAATTACCTCTTCAAACTTCATCAAATTATCAAATGAATCGATCAGAATCGACGAATTTGTTCGAAATATTTTCGTTAAAAAAAAAACATACTTAACTTTAAAAAACCATTTGAAGGATTAAGTGAAAGTCCTATTAAATATTAGTGAAAAGAGGGAATAACAGTCCCCATCTGATTGAATGAACCCTTCAGTTGATTCAATTCGAACAGATTTGAAACTGTGGAAATCAAGTTCCAGTGGAAAAAAACAGAGCACAGTTTTTCAATTCGTCTGTGAAGAAGAAGACGGAGTAAGGGTCTGGGTTTTCAATTCAGTAAGGATACCCGACCCGACCCGAACCACATCCACACTATGTCTGGGAGAACTCTGCCGTGCTAGGAAGCGTAGATTCGAGATAAATGAATCGAATTGTTGCTTCAAGGGGGTTGGGAAACTAAGTAAAGCAGGAATTGACGTTGCAGTTACGGTCAAGGAAGAATTTTGCAAGAATCTAAATGAGGCTTCTATTCATCGAATGCTCACACCGGGATACCTTCCGTTAAACTGAGGTAATGATACAAATTATCTCTTAATTTTGTGTCGCGAACATTTTGTGTTGCAAATTCATAGTGAATCAATTTGAATTTGAATGACCTGCTTAGGAACATGATAAATGTCAGTTAGTGGAAGTGCAAGATGAGTACAAACGAATCAAATCCAACAAACTTGGATGAAGTCATTAGAATAGGCAGAATAAAGCTACAAACTGTCCTGCTAAGTATGAATGAAATTTTTTAGCAGCAGAGTCTTTTTTTTTTTTTTTTTTTTTTTAAATACTTTCCTCAAAGGTTTACATGGACAAAACTTTACCTTATGCTTTAGTGAGCTCTCAAAATAAGCAAATCAAAATCTCGCTCGCAGCTGCTTGTTATTCTTCAAATTTGCAAAAATTGCCGATGCAAAAATTCCTAAGTCAATTCTTAGCAGTGTTTTGTGAGTTCTTATGTACCAGGTATTATTTGTTGGTCTTTAGTTGTCTTTCCTTTTTTTCGGTCGGCCCCCCCACCGCATGCGGTAATCTAGTTAGTTTAAACAAATTAAAGTTTCTGCTTTTAGTTTTTCTCTCTCTCCCTTCTCCATTTAGTTTTACACTGCAACTCTTATCATTGATTCAACAACTCCATCACCGTAGGTGATATCTTCATGTTTCATCACTCCATCACCATCGATGATAAAACAGAACCAAAATATTCTTATACCCCCATCGTCTTCTTCGTGATTCTGTCTTCAAAAAGAACCCAATACATACTTTGAAAATCTGCTGCAAATTAATCCAATTTTGCGACTAATCACATAGGGTAATTCAGCACTAGTAAGGTCTTTCAAAATCATAATCATAACCATATTCATACTATTTAAAGTGTTGTTATCTTCTCTCAACTAATCAGTATTTGCCATCTAGGAATCAAGTGATTTGAATTTGTGTCTCCATCTAGTTAACTCATGTTTCATTCTTGAATTTTGTCCCACCTGAGCTACACAACCAATTATTTGGTGTTTAAACATCCGGTTGGTACTAGTCAAATTTTGATTGGTGGCAGTTTGATTTCAATTTTGGTGTAAGTTTGCACCGTGCCATACCAAAACCGAGCATGGCACCATGAAAACAAACTCACTTGGTGGCAGTTTAATTTCAACGTCCCAGTTGGTGTGGCTGTAAACTCATAAAAATCTTTAGGTCAAAGGGATTCTAAGATGGTCAAACGTTAACGCTTAACCTAAAACAAAAGAAACCTATGTATTAGGCATTTGTGAATGCGGCAACATTTAAGAAGAAAACATCAAGAAAAATACTTCCAAAAGATTCAATGGAGAAATTACCAATAGAAATCTCTGGAGGCATATTTCAGAAGAAATTACCATTGGTCTCGCGATTACAGAGCAGAGAAGTATGCAAAACATGGCGAACCCTAATACCTAAACCCAAGACGGGTTTACTTTACGGGGTTTTACACTACAAGGAATACCAAACTAAAGCAGAATTCTACTTTTCAGAAGAAAATAATGGTAAGATCGTAGTACTAATCATGTCGATGATGATGCACAACTAGGCTGTCATGGAAAACTTACAAAATTAAATCACAGATTAATCATGCCAACGCGATCCACTGTTGATTACAAAACTTTCATGGTTGGTTCTTGTAACGGGTTAGTTTGTTATGCCAGTTACGCCACTTTTTATGATTATGATTCAAAACAGTATGGCAAATCCACCACTTACATGCAAAGAAATGTTTATATTTTTGATCCTCTGGCTGGAGGGAAAACTCAACATCCGATTGTTAACGAATGGATGGAAGCAGAACATGCGATTGGATTCGGTTACAGTCGTTTGAGTAAGGCGTACAAGGTTATTAAGATTTTGATGAAAAGCAGGGTGGTGTGTGGAAACATAGCAGGTATAAGATTGGAAAACGCCATCTATCTCGCTCTCGTACTGCTGTGCCGACATTGAGTTATTTTGCAGCTGGAGCTCTTTACTGGATTAATCCGCATGATAAAAAGATTGTAGCTTTTGATTTGGAGCAGGAGAAGTTTGAGTTGATCCCATCAATATCTTCTGATGTCGATGACGCTAACCATGTTGGCCTCATGATATTAGAGGGAATTTGTGTGCCCTAGAAGTGTTTCCAAGTAAGCATGTCAAGATATGGGAGTTAAGGCATGGCAAGACTGCCAACCAGCATTGGGTTACACAGTTTAGTATGGCATGGAAAGACTACAGCTTGTTTGAGCCGTTTGCACTATCAAAGAACAACCTCAACTGTTTGTTGTGGTACAATGCTGTTCTATCTTGTTATGATCCTGAAACTAAAACGTTGAGAATGTTAGATGAGACTATGGAGAAACTCATGGATGATAGTACGCCTTCGGTATATACTACCACTCGAGCAACTCCCCACGTGGACAGCCTTGTTTCGCTGAAAGGCGTTGTGGAGGAAGGATGTGGGAAGAAAAGAAAAAGGAAAACATAATGCTACTAGGTAATACTCAAGTCTATGCCAGTTTTTGTTGACTTTTGAACTTACTTTTAACCTAAGCAAACATGAGTATTTCTAGTTGCAAAACAATGCCAATTTTCGTGGTAAAGTACTGTTGAACTTTAGTATACTACATTTTAGGTCTGGCCGGCTTGGGGTTGAGCAAGGTTTAATTGCGTATTTAGCCTAAGCATTGCCAAGTTTTGGTGGTTTTTGTTAAAGTCACCAATCTAATATTCTGGCCACTTAAAGAAAAATGTATGAAAAGATTGATTATTAATTCAAGTTTGGTGGATGTATGCAATTTTTCTAATGTAACTAGTCTAGTATGTCTGGAGACAATCATGATTTTACAGAGTTGTGAGATATACAATATCATGTGAGCTTATAATCATTATTAGTAATCAGACGCATAAATACAACCAGTTAGTGACTCTAATGCTTGAGGTCACGTCTCTGTGCTTAGGTAAAAGGCGGTCTTAGATGTTCAGACTCTAAACCCTTGCCCAAACTTCCACAGTTGTGTGGCTTCTAAATCTCATGTTTGAGGTCTTAAAAAATGAAAATTTTCACTTTCCAAAACAATTTCCTATCTTTAACCCTGTTCACCTTCCTAAACCTAAACAGATAGTAATTAGGGCAACTATTAAACTATATACTGTGTATATATATATGACATGACCATTAAGAAGGAAAAAAAGAAGAAGAAAAGTACTTCCAAGAGATTCAATGGAGAATTTACCATCGGAAATAAAATCTTACATACTTTCTCTCGTGCCTTTAGTCTTACGATTAAAATGCA
The DNA here is from genome assembly GCA_023529015.1 of Papaver nudicaule. Lineage (NCBI taxonomy): Eukaryota > Viridiplantae > Streptophyta > Magnoliopsida > Ranunculales > Papaveraceae > Papaver > Papaver nudicaule. The sequence continues at coordinate 4,611 of JAJJMA010184771.1, read as the reverse complement.
GAGAAGTATGCAGAACATGGAGAAATTTGGTACCCAGAGTACCCAAGAAGGGTTTACTCTACGGGATCTCAAACGATAAGGCAGGTGAAATTCAAGCAGAATTCTACTTTTCAGGGCAAAATCACGATATGGTATTTAGTACTAATCATGTCAATAATGATGATGAACAACCAAGCTGTATCCGAACATGTTTAAAGTATGATCATAGTTAAATCTTGCCATCATCATCATCATCCGTCTCCGAAACATTCAAGGTCGGTTCTTGTAATGGCTTAGTTTGTTATGCTGGTCAAGCCAGCTCAGTATCCTGTGAAAGAAAACTGTATATTTGCAATCCTGTTACTGGAGAGCAAATTCAACTTCCGGCTATTCAATGGGACGATAATAATCGTTACTCAGAGCAGGCCATTGGATTCGGTTACGACCGTTCTAGTAAGGCTTACAAGGTTGTTAGAATTTTTGCCAAGAATAATAATTACTGGACTGCAATAATTCAGGTGTATATCCTTGGTACTACTGACTGGAGAAGCTGGAGGATTGAAGATAAAATACGCCTTTTGCCAAACTTTAGTCATTTACCATCTGCAGGTGTTTTCGCAAGTGGAGCTCTTCACTGGATAGAACAGGACAGTACAATGCCGAAGATTGTAGCTTTTGATTTGGAGAAGGAAACGTGTAAATTGCTCCCATCAATACCTTCTGTTAACAGTGATGACACTACGCATGTCAGACTACTCATGGAGTTGGGAGGGAATTTGTGTGTTTTAGAAGTAGCTCCAGGGAAACATGTCAAGATATGGGAGGGGCAGAAACATCGCAGGTCGGTTTCCCCTTGGGTACGCAGCAGGTCCATCTTCCGTTGGGTTAGGAAGTTTAGTATAGCATGGGAAGACTACAGCGCCTGGATTGAGCCTCTGACAAAGAGCGACAAACAATATTTGTTGTGGTACAATGCTGTTGTCTCTTGTTATGACCTTAAAACTAAGACTTTCAGAAAGCTTGATGAGACTTTGAAGAAACTAATGGATGATAGTACGTCTTTGGTATATGCCACCACTCGAGCAACTCCCCACGTGAACAGCCTTCTTTCGTTGAAAGCGGTTATGGAGGAAGGTGCGGGAAAGAAAAGAAAACTTTTAGCTACTAGGTAATTATCAAAGTCATGTGTTCAGTTTTTATACTAGTACTTATTTCAAATTAGCATTTTCAATTTGAACTGTAACGCGAGATATCAATAACGGGAGAGATAACTCTTAAATTGGTGTAGATCTTGATTTGGTGGGAAATCTTGTTGGGGCGTAATAGATGGCTCTTTCAAAAATTTAACTAAGCAGTAACGGAAACGATAATAGTGGTAAAAAATCTGCTATATCAATGGGGTTTACCTCAAAGAGTTTTTCAGAATTATTTGTTCTTCGATGATTTGTTGGTCCTGTGGGATACAAATTAACGTTTATATTATTTGTCACTCTCTTTCAATGCTGGATAAATTCTAGTTAACATGTAGATAGTTCTATGAATTTATGTATCTTTTGTGCTTTCTTAGCACTATGTTATCGATATACACCTTTCATCTATGAAGGAACATATTTCGCACGATGGACTAAGTTTGCCCTTCCAGCTCAGGCGAAGGAGCTTGAAGTTTTGCAACTGGCATCCTTGTTAGACATCTTGCCCACTACTGCCGTCTGCGGTTACTCGTTCCAACATCCCAGACTCAAGAACATGACCTCAAACGAGTTCAAGTACATTCTTCGTAAAGTCTGCATAAAATATTTGTCTCTACCATCAGCAAACCAGATTCCTCAATTCCCATACAAATATATATGGAACCCTCACCAACCCCCCGAGATAAGTTTCTTTCGCTGGTGCGCTGCCGGCGCCCTTGATAAAATCTCCACTCGAGATTCTCTACAGCGACCAATTACAAGGCACAAGCTGGCAAGTAGATGCCCAATGTGTTTAAAATGTTGTGCATCCACCACTCATTTGCTTTTTATAGCTGTCCTCTTGCGACTTCAATTTGGAATCCCCTTACACCAAGCTACTATACATGGGTTCTCCAATTTTAATTTTGCAGCTAGCTCAAAATTAGTCATCAAGAAATATCCATGGTCCTGCAAAGAACATACGCGCGGGACCTGCTTCCAGCAGCTATAATATGCGAAGAGTGCAACCGTAAAATCTTTCGAAGCCTAAGGCATTCCCTATCTCAGGTCTCCATTGAAATCAAGGCCAGTATCACATTTTACCAGACCATCTGAGCCGGATCCCATGCCAAGAGGCCCTTGTTCTGAGCTGAAGCCCACGGTTCTCATCCAAGTTTACAAGAAGATAACGCAGACACTCATCCAAAGTTAGGGTTTTAGCCTAATTTCTCCTCTGAGCTCCGATGGTACGTTACAGTGATGCTAGAGCTGTTTGCTTGTTAGCTCGACGGTCTATCTCTTCAAAGCTACTTGAAAATTCTCATGGACGATTGCGTGGGGGTAGTCGTCGGGGGTTTATCTCTGGAATTCATCATAATCCCTATAAGATCCATGGAGGATATGTTAATTCCGAGATAAAACCTAGAAATGGAGTTATCAATGGAAACTGGTTTACGAAGAGATCAATTCATGGTTCAACTACTTGTATGTCTTCGAGAGACTACTATGATGTACTAGGAGTAAGCAAGGATGCGAGTGCATCGGATATCAAGAAAGCTTATTATGATCTCGCAAAGAAACTGCATCCAGATGTAAATAAGGATGATGCCGATGCTGAAGCAAAGTTTCAAGAGCTTCAAGAAGCCTATGAGGTTTTAAAAGATGAAGATAAGCGATTCAATTATGATAATCCTGGTCCTGTTGAACCATTTTTCGGACCATTTGACATCTTTGAACCGGGAGAAGATGTAAAGGTTCCCCTTGAACTGTCTTTCATGGAAGCTGTTCAAGGTTGCTCCAAAACTGTTACATTCACAACTGATTTGAAATGTGAACCTTGCGGCGGAGCAGGTGTGCCTCCAGGAACCAAGCCTGAAGCCTGCAGGACATGTAGAGGTTCAGGAATGATATTTATCCAGCAAGGTCCATTTAGATTCGAGTCAGTCTGTGCTCATTGTCGCCGAACTGGCAAAGATCTGAAGTGCTTGTGCAAGTCATGCAATGGAAAACGGGTTGTCAGAGGTTCAAAAACTGTCAAGGTTGATGTTATGGCTGGAATTGATGATTTTGACACTCTAAAGATTTACGGAAGTGGTGGATCAGATCCCAGTGGTCACCAATCTGGTGATCTTTATGTTACCGTTAAGGTCCGGAAAGACCCTATTTTCCAAAGGGAAGGCCGGGATATCCATGTTAATGCTAGCTTGAGTATCGTTCAGGCCATTCTCGGGGGTACCATCAAGGTCCCGACTCTGACTGGGGATGTTGTTGTTAAAGTACATGCTGGCACTCAACCTGGTCAGAAGGTTGTTCTTAGGGGAAAAGGTATTAAGACAAGGAACTCTTTCTCATGTGGAGATCAATATGTTCACTATAACGTCAGCATTCCAACGAAATTGACGCAAAGACAACGCACATTGATTGAAGAGTTTGGCAAGGAAGACAATGGAGAAGAAGAAGAAGTAGAGGGTGTCGCGGCAGCAGCATGCTGAAGCTTCTGGTTAAAATGACAAAGAATGAAAGCTAGGCTGTTTGAAAAGGTGATGTTTAATTCTTATAATGATCACCACTCTACGTTAAGCAATTTTCTTGTCAGTAATAATCAGAAACAGAATCCCCATTTGGAGTTTGCTTGTCTCAGGTTACACTTTTTCTTTTTTCCATTGTACGTTTCAATTGAATTTCAATAAGCCAGCTGCCAGTCGTCTCTACTAGTTGCCCCTGAGGACATTGGCTGGTCTGGCAGCTAGCTACATTGGGTTTTCATTTGAACATGTAAAAATAACAAGGTCAAGTTTGCATCTGAGCCATTCCCTTTAACAACCATATATAAATTCCTCGTGTCAATAACCGAAATGCCGAATACCCAAGCACAACATTTTACTAGACTATATATCTCTTCACTTTCCTGGTTCTGTTTTCTTAGGAGTCCCAGAATAGCATATTGATATGTTCCTTCTTCTGAGCTCAAGCCCGCAGTACCCGTTTCTCACGCCAATTTTATGAGTACGTAACGCAGATTAGAGTTTCTGTGCACCAGAATAGAAGACAAAGGAAACTTGAAGCAAACAAGAGCCTCCAGCGGTACATCAGTTGATGTTGTGCTGTGATTAAGCAGCTTTTAGCAATCCAGGTGCTGCGGTTGCTGGTAATGTGTTGAGGAATGCTCAGGGTGCATACCTTGGTGCTCAAGTCATTTGTTTAGGTGTCACACGCATTAACATGGCTGAAGTGGAAGCTATTATTGCTGGCCTTGAATGGGCTACAGTTTGGATGGTTGAAAAATTATCGTGGTTTCTGATTCAGTTATTGTCATTCAATCCTTTCGAAGTTGTAATATGCCTTAGGCTGTTTTGGGAAGATTGAGAAAAGTGAAGCAATATGCAGAGAAATCCTTCAAAAATGTAAATCATGAAGGTAATCTTGCAGCTGTCTAAGTTTTCGGCTCACTTGCAACATTGAG
>JAJJMA010184754.1:1064-29267 GCA_023529015.1 Papaver nudicaule | reverse complement strand
CAAAAGGCACCATGGGAGATCATTTCTATGTAGTGAGCATGACAAAACGCACCATGGGAGATCATTTCTATGTAGTGAGCATGCCAAAAGGCACCATGGGAGATCATTTCTTTGATGGATGCACCAGGGAGACAAGAGCAGCTGAACCATTGGAAACAACCCCTATACACAACAGTTCAACAAATTCAATACCAGAAAGGCAGAAAGTAAGGGAAGTAGAAAAAGAAGTCACAAAGGTTATACCTTTCCAATAACAGCAGTGGTATTTCCAGAAGCATCTAGGGCATCGCAGCAATACCTCCAGCATTGCAACTAATGGTACCATATGAATCCATGGCCAATCCAGTAGCAATGGTGATGAACATTCCAAGAGCAGCTACAGCAATTCCGTACATGGCAGCTAGGCTAAAACTAACAAAGATACAGAACCAATATAAGCATGTAACATTTACTAGTTATCAACCACAATTGACACACTGGCCACTACAATCATACACATGAGGTTGATAATTTTCCAAAATATCATATATTATACCACCATTAACGAACGGAAACAAATTCCTAAAAAAACAGTTTAGTATCATTATCATTTTCGAGGAATCATCAAAAATGTTTCTAGCAGTTTCATTTGCTAGGGCTTACTTCAATCATTTTAATCAAGCTTGTTACCACAGAATAACTCCTAACAGACCAATAAAGCTCAGAAACCCTATTACTTTCTGCCACATAAAACACCCAATTTCATACATAACTAAACCCTAATACCTTCTACTCATGCCCAACTGATAATTTGGTAAGTTCAAATTACATTATTCTCTACCCCGATTACTTAGAACCAAACATACTATAAAAGATCCAATGAATGTCTCAAAGAGAGGCAATTTAAGTAAGAAAACTTTAAGAGAAGGAAGAGGCAGTATACCTATTGTTGCTTGTTTTGATACTTGTTCCCCCAATTTCACAAAATCCTGCGAATCTACTTTCTCTAGATCTCGCCATTTCTCTCTTTCTCTAAAAATTCTTGTTTCTCAGTTTTTTTTTCTCTTTCTCCCTGAATATAGACCGAATCGACCTACATTCCAAACTTTGAGTTAGATCCGTAATTGAAAAAATAGAGAAAGTAAGAAGAAGAGAACCCTAAGCAACAAAGGAGCCGGATGTGAAATAGAGAAAGGAGAAAGAAAAAAAAGTAAGAAAAACCAGACTTTGACGGTTTCTCCTTCTTCATCGGCATCATCTCTTCTTCTTCGTTGGTTCGGTTATCTTTTCTAACAAGTTTTTTTGACTGACAGAGAAATAGGGAGAAATACGCGGAATTTAGATCTGTTCAATCTTTCAATCACAGATGAAAAGAGAGACAACTATATAGATCTGTTCAAACCCATAAGAAAATTAAAAAAACCCACTAATCTTTACTTTCATGCTATTGTTGTTTTTGAGATCTAAACAAAATTTGTCTGGAAATTCTTGCAATTCCATCCGATCACAAAGCTTGAATCTTTCTTCTTCTTCTGTTGTTGCAGCTATTTAATAATAAATTTGTAAAGTTTTCTACGTATCAAAACTTCTCCTTTCTATCTTCAGATTACAACTGCTGGTCACGCTCCAGATTTCTTAAGAATATTTCTGATGATAATATAATTTTAGGTTTTTGTTAACCAACTTTCTTACAGAACAGACGAAGAAGATAGAAAAGGAAAAGAAGAGGAAGAGGAGGCGGAAAACTCGAGAGAAAACTAGCATTTGGTTTCTAACTTCTGAGGATTTATATTGGTAAAAATGATATTTACGAAATGCCTGGACACATGTAAATATGTAGGGCTTTAGTTGAATGTTAACATGTGTCAAAGACTTTAATCATATACCGACTTCACCATTATTATTAATATATAAATTTAAAATGTCAAGGTTTTTATAATTGACCCTGAATCTGCGATTCACGCTTCAGCACCCGATTCGATTCATGAAAAATGGAAAACGATTCACTCTGCGATTCACGTTTTAACAACCTTGGAAACGATCGTGGGAGCATAAAAATTTAACGTGCGACATTTTTACCAAAAATTACCAAATAAAAAAAATGGGCTTATAATAGATGGATCAATTATATTTTTACCAAAAATAACCAAGAAAATAAGATTTGGGACTTTTAGTGGATGGACCACGATTACTTCACGAATTACAAAGGCAATGGTGATATCAGTACCATATATCGAACTCAGAAAGATTTTGAATATCTTAAAGATATTATCTCATCTCGTTGGGGTTTTCTTTACATTTATAGCTAAAATCAATCCAATTTCGAATAAAATAAAGTGTGTTGAATACCAATGTATATTTTTCAGCTTTAAAAATATTTACTCCCTCCGTCTCAGTTTAATTGACCGCTTTGACTAAGTCAAAAAATAAAATGTCCGAGTATACACATATTAAATATAGAGAGAATAAATGAATTTCTATTTTTAGGTAGGAAATAGTAAAGAGAAAATATATGACTTTATTTTTTATAACTAGTAAAGGAAAAAAAAATAATATTGTAATAAAAATATATATTTATGAATTTGTTTCCACTTTATCTAGATATTTTTTAAGGGTATATCTGCGAGTTTGTTGGAAAAATACATATATAATTAGAAGCTGATTACATTTTTGAGACAAATGAAAATAGTAACGAGGACAGTTCAACTGTGACAGAGGGAGTATCAGACATCGATGAGAAAACAAAGTGATATTTCAGATTAGCTTTGTTGATATTGAAAAATCGAGTGAATTGTCGGGATACTTATGAAATTGAGATGCATTGAATTAAATCCAAATTTACTCAATTACACTATATTGTACCCACTTCCATTAATTATCCACAAATTATGTCCAATTGAATTAAAGGTTACTAAATTTCACTTAATCATACTCACATTCATTAATTATCCAGAAATTACTTCTTATTTAATCAAATTTTACTCAATTTCACTAGATCATGCTCACTTTTGTTGTTGATCCACCAATTGCATCCAATTGAATCAAATTTTACTAAACTTCACTTAATTATACTCACTTTCATTAATTATCCACAAATCAATTCCCTACTTAATCAAATTTTACTCAATTTCACTTGAACATACTCACTTTCATTAATCATCCACAAATTATATCCTATTGAATCAAATTATACTCAATTTCACAAGCTCGTACTCACTTCGACTATTTATCCGCAAATTGCATCCAATTGAATCAAACTTTTTACCAATTTCGCTTAATTATACTCACTTACATTAATTATCCACAAATTACTTCCTATTTAATCAAATTTTACTCAATTTCACTTGATCATACTCACTTTTGTTATTGATCCACCAATTGCATCAAATCGAATTAAATTTACTCAATTTCACTTGATCATACTCACTTTCATTAATTAAACACACAACATCTTATTGAATACAATTATACTCAATTTCACAAGCTCTTACTCATTTCGACTACGTATCCGCACATTGCATCCAATTGAATCTAATTTTACTAAAATTTCACTTAATCGTACTCAATTTCATTAATTATCCACAAATTACTTCCTATTTAATTAAATTTTACTCGTTCTACCACATTTAAAGCTCAAATCGACACCATGAACTCCGTATTTATCAGTTTCCATGATGGATTCTGATAAATTTGAGGATAGAAGTCACTCGGAGCATCGATCTTGATAGTTCATATGTTGTTCTACCACATCGAAGCTTGAATCGACACATGAGCTCCATATTTATTAGTTTCCATGATGGATTCTGGTAAATTTAAGGTTAGAAGTCACTTAGTGCATCGATCTTGATAGTTCATATGTCGTTCTACCACATATGAAGCTCGAATCGACACATGAGCTCCATATTTATCAGTTTCCATGATGGATTCTGGTAAATTTGAGGTTAGAAATCACTCGGAGCACCGATCTTGATAGTTCGTATGTCGTTCTACCACGTTCGAAGCTCGAATCGACACCTGATCTCCATATTTGCTAGTTTCCATGATGGATTCTGCTAAATTTGGAGTTAGAACTCACTCGGAGCTTCGAGATTGATAGTTCGTCGAAGCACCAAAACCATTGGTATTGATCATGTTTTGTTTAATAAGGTCTTGTGATAAGTTGGATGCTTCGTTGAAACTCAAACCTAGTGATATATTGCTTCGTAACGTCTTTTGATGAGTCGAATTCTTCGTCGAAGCACTAAATGTATGGGTATTGATCATATTGTGGTTAAAAACTACTTGGGACAAATTGGATTCTTCGATCGAAACACTAAACCTAACGATATCTTGCTTAAAACTTATTCTTACAAGTCGAATTCTTCGATCAGAACACCAATCTAATGATATCTTGCTTAGTACATCTTTTGGCAAGGCGGATTCTTCGTCGAAGCACCAAAACCATTTGTATTGATCATGTTTTGTTTAATAAGGTCTTGTGATAAGTTGGATTCTTCGTTGAAACACCAAACCTAGTGATATATTGCTTCATAATTTCTTTTGACGAGTCGTATTTTTCGCAGAAGCACCAAATGTATAGGTATTGATCATATTTTGGTTAAAAACTACTTGGGACAAGTTGGATTCTTCGATCGAAACACTAAACTGAATGTTCTTATTCATATTTTGCTTAATAACGTCTTGTTATAAATCAAATTCTTCGACCGGAACACCAAATCTATAAGTATTATTCACACAAAACCTATAAATGTTCGCTAGATTATCACTAAATTGATCCCCTAAGTCGGATTCTTCATCGCATCGAAGGTTGATAAGAAAAAAACTAAAAACACGAGCTTGAGAAAGCACACAATCCGTATGACTATCCAAACTGATTCTCCACCGTCGATTAATTTTTTAGAATGAATAGCAGCCGTCCAGTTTCAACTCAATCCATTATGACTATCTAAAAGAATTCTCGACCGTTCATCTCCTTACCTTATCCTTATCTGATCGGAACACCGTCCATGTTATCTTTGATGCGTTGGAAGACTTTAAACCAATTCTCCACCGTTCATCTCCCCTACCTTATCCTTGACAAAACATCTAAACTCTTTCCTCCCTTCACTGTTCTAATTTTTTTTTTCTCTCTCTTTTCTTTCTGCGTCTTATTCTTCTTCTTCTCTTTCTCCTTCACTCACAGAGAAAAAACCAGTCTAGATCAAAGCTGCAACTTCTCGTTAATCATAGAAAATCATCGGATCCACTAGACTAGATGAATCATATTTCAAGTAGAGTAGATCTGCTGATTTTTTAATTAACAGAGAAAAAACTAGTTTAGATCTGTTAAACCACCAGTCTAGATCGATCCATTTCTTTTGTTCATTAAACCTCACCACCAACACCACATACAAATCTCAAATAAATCGATCCATTTCTTTTATTCTGTTCATTAGATCTATGTATGAGGGAGAGGAAGGAAACACCAGCAGTACTGTGATGGTGACCCTAGCAGGAAAGAAAAGAGCTGCTGTGGAAAAATCTCTTCAGATTTTGATTACAGAAGGAAGAAGATTATGGTAAGGAAACCTGAAATCTCTGATAAGATTTCTTTCTTTTTAACTTTTAATTTGAATTCTTAGTTTTAGGGTTTGATTTGTTCTTACCCATATACTTCGATTTCTATTTCTTAGTTTCAATTTTGGATGATTTCAATTAAGTTTTGCTGATACTTTGCCGGATTCGGAAGCTAATTTTTTTATTTGATTATTACAGGGATTACATCGATTTTGGTATTGTTTGAAAATCGAATCGAGTGTGATTGTATCAGTGTTGGACTGATGGTGGTTCTGTTGGTAGTCAGCGTAATGTAAGCCGTGAAAATGAAAATGTACACCACTGCCACCAGCACTTCGTGAAAGAATTTGGAGTTGAAGTTTTGTAAACTTTTACTTGTTTGCAGATGAACGCGAAGAAGAAGGTGAACAAAACCTAGTAAAGGTAGATTTGTGCTACTGAATTTCACTCTTCATTGTTCTTTAAATCAATCCATGAAGACAATACAGAATGTTTGTACTGAACTGTTTATGTTGTCATTTTGCAGATACCAAACAGATGTCTCAGCCAATACTTGCAACAGTGCCATGAGTTCTTTGGTTCAAGATGACGAATTGTGGTCGCAACAACAAATAAAGCTGTGTAGATAAGAGAATGGTCGGCATGGTCAAAGCCGTGGCTTAGCTACAGGTATATCTACTGTAATGTCTTGGTTACCTTCTCCTTAACAACTTTTGTTTACATTTCTTACTTTATAATCTACCTAGGCTAGTGATTCTGATGATTTTGTAGATAGCACATATAGAATCATCTGCAACTGAATTTGCACAGTGAAAAAGCTAGCTACCTTTGTCATGTCTACAGCTACATCATTGTGGAAAATTAGAAGTACGCCAATAGTAGGAATTAGAGTAGATGCATATCTTTGTGTACCGGTGATAGCTTCAAATGTCCATGTACTGAATTGAAAAATGACACTGTTTTTTTGGTGGAATGTAAAATGTGAAGTGGTATTTGGAATATATTTATTAATTGATCAGACTAATATTACTAAGTTATATGTCAAATGCTGAAGTTCTTATTTGTTTGCGCTTTCAGGCCTTGAGAATGCAACAACCCCAGTGGCTCCTGCATCCGGATCAAGTGTCGTAGCTTCCTAAACTTCGAACACATCAACTGACAAGTACTAAAGCTATGGAGTTATTGCTGCTGTAGCTGGACTCAGTGGCCTACTGTTAGGCTGTAAGCTAACTCACTTCACTCTGCAGAGGCAAGCAACCGGTGGTGGATACCAAGGTAGATTACGAAGCTAACTACTGAAATCCTATGCTAACTCAAATGTGATGAATGGCAAGGTATTGTACGTTGTTAGGCTCATAATACTTTCCTAGGTAGTCTATTATCGGTTTCCTAGTTTTAAACTTTCGAATCTGTTGAATGGTACAGAACCAGATGAACAATGTGCAGTGTAAATGGTAATGAACATGAGAATATGTAAATAGTTTTGACCACATTTGAAATGAGAATTTCCAGATTACTGATTTGAATTGCTTATGTTAATAATGTGAGACTTGTTGTATAAGAAGTGTGCATTTCTTCCATTTTTATAGCATTCTTCTCTATTCTTTTTAGATCATCCGACCTGATGTCCTTTGACCTGAGTTCATTTCTACTCTCTAGTTTGTGTTAACATATCAACACCAGCACATTTGTTTATTCCATTAAGCTCTTTTAAGTATTTTGAATTATCTTCCTTACCAAGAAGACTTCATGTATTGCTGCAAATTTTGTTTATTATCCACAAAACTTTGTATTACAGCATGCCTTATTCCTGATTCTGGCTTGGAAGTGCTTACAGGTGGTCGCCCGAAACTGGTCATGGTGAAGATTAAGTGTATGGGGGTAATTTGTGATGGTGCAGATTGGTTAACAACGTGCAGGGGGAAGTTGTATATTGCAGCTATTGAAACTGCGGAAGAATTCACTCAATTGTTCAGTCAATCCGTAGTTGTTGTTGGAGCTGGAGCTGGAGCTGGAGCTGATGTTGCATATGGAAGTAATGGTCAATCTACTTTTAACAAGGCATTAGGCTAGGCTTATCTGCAGAGAAAATTTGTTGCATGCACATTTGGAAAGATGGCAAAACAGTAATAATTGCACTCACAATAATTAGGCCAGTAAATAAAGTCTGGAGCAAAAGAATGTGTTGTTTAAGTTGTTTCTGGTAGTACTGTGTGTGCGTTCTAAGTTGTTGCATCGTTAGTTGTACAATTAAAAAAACGGGCAAGACTCAGTAGACCCTCTTGCGTTCCAGCTTGTATTGTAATTTAAGTTTAAGATTAAAATGGTATAGACCAGTACACATGGTGTCGACCTAAATGACAGTCACTTGTAAAGTATAGTTGGTGAACTCTTTATCTCCATGACCATAAGGTGTTTTCTTACACCTCCCAGACTTTAGTCTTAAAAATGATTTGCCTGAGCATAAATCTTAAGTTAACACTTTACAAACATTAGGCTCAAAAGATTATTTTCTCTGGCTTAAATCTTACGTTATAAGGTGTAAAACTATCTAGTGGATTATAAAGCTAACCCTGGACCTTGAGCCTGGTTTAGCTTCCTCATAAGTCGTCTGTCAGTGGCAGAAACCAGGCTTAAGAAAAAATTAGCATGGGCTGAACTTGTGGAGTGGAGGACTTACCAATGGGCTTGAAACAGGTTCAACCTTTAATAAATACTTGTCACTATGTCTTTTGGGCTATTTTGTCAAAAGAAAAGCCTTTGGTCTAAGAAATTGACCCGGTTCACATAGGTCCGTCTCTGGTCTTAGGATTCCTCTAAAATTAGTCACTACTAGGCTTGAGAAAATTCTATCATGGGCTGTATCCTTAACTTAAGCCCATCATTAAGGTGTGAGATTAAATGAGCTTATGGAGTGGGGGGCCTAACAATGGGCTTGAGACTGGGTCAGCCCTTCATAAGTCCGCGTGTAGGACTTCTCTCTGTTGCATGGGCTATCTTGTAAAAGAGCCTATGGACTGGGGAAACTAACCCGGTCCACAAAAGTCCATTACTCTTGTCACGCATCCAAAGTAAGATATCTCACGTGGTTTTATATCTATCAAACGCCACGTTAAATCCTATCGACCTTGTGTGGCCATTCCATGGCGTGACAAAGTTGGCGTGGCTGTTTACCAGCTCATAAACAGACACGTTAGAATGGCATCACGTGGCCTTTTATTGGTCAACGGCCACGTGAAATACGAACAACAAAAATACGTGGCCATTTATTTTGGTAGTTGACCCCTTTGGCCACGCGATAAGGGCGAGCGTGGTTTTTTGTTAAGAACGGTCACGCGAAAGGCAATTTTTCACGTGGCTGTTATAGCTAGCGTGGCCTTTTACAAGATATGTCGCGTGGCAAAAGAGCCAGATTCTACTAGTGCAATTACTTGTCCCACAAGTTAGGGAAACCCTAAACTTGATAACCAAGTAATAGAGATTAATCTCAATTGGAATTCTTTTTAGAATTATCTGCCAAGTGTTTTGTTATCTCAAAAACACTTCAAGATAGAAATCCAACAGACCAGAGATAATCTTATCTTATTGACTCATTGAGGATCGTTAGATGGAACACAAAAGAGTTTATGTTTTACACAAGTCCATCTAAGAGATAAAGGAGTTTGGAATTTGACTCAGAGTGAAATTCAAAGAGAATATTAACTAAATCCGACACCAGCAAGATGACTACCGTCAGGTTCACGTACTGGTACGTGAACAAAATAGCCATCTCGAACTCAGGGAATTTCCGAGTGTCTGGTACGCAAACCGGTTCGTGAACCGTGCGCCTGTCAGATTTCGTCAAACATGGATTCCGCTGGAAGTACTGGGCTGAGCCAGAACTTAGACGTGTGAACGTCCTCAGCTGTGATCCATGGACTCTTTGCTCAAGAATACTCCTTTAGATTCATCCATATCCAACTAACAGTTTGCAAGTAAACCATTGCAATGGACACATGGCACCGAATCTGTCTCATTCATTTTTGTACTCACAGTATTTGTGGGATCAAACACTGGTCATGACACAAGGCCATGTTACACAAGAATACGATCTCAATCGCTATTATCACTACTAAAGTAGTCGACTATATTTCGAAAGAATAGATGAAGTAGAATAGAAGAATATCCATAAAGTCATAACTCCTACTAACCTTTTGTCGATGAAGAATAATTGATGTCTTCTTTGTCTTCACAGTCTTCGTCTTCAAGGTCTCTACTACTTTGTCCATATCCCAATTCCGAAATCTAAACTCTAGTAGGCTAAATCAAGAATTGAGTTTTGACACCTAAAACTGACAACTAGCTTGACATACCAACGCTAGTGGGTTTGACCGGACAATGCCCTAACATGGGGCTTAGGAGGTGGTGGTGAGGGTTCAAGCGGTGTTCAGGTGGTGGTGATGGGTTCAAGTGGTTGTGAGGTTCAGTTGGTGGTGTTAGGGTTTCGGGTGGTGGTAGTCGGGGTTCAGATGGTCGTGATGTGGTTTCAAGTAGTGGTGGTGGTGGTGGTGGGGTATCAAGTGGTGGTGGTCGAGGGTTCAGGTGGTCGTAACGGGGTTTCAGGTGGTAGTGGTTCATTGTTCAGGTGGTGGTGGGGTTTCAGGTGGCAGTGTTGGCATGTGTAAACTCGCATGCACCGACTGTACAATGCTAGATGGGAAACTTAACAGATTGAAGCATTTTTTTCAACATTTTAGAACTCAGGGTATTTCTCCAAGGTTTGAAGTGGAAATTAAAGCATTTTCCAATTTTCCCATATTAAAAAAATAGAAATTAGTTTGGTCTTACGAATTTTCAACTCATGTAAAAGAGGGTAATATGGGGCGTCTAAATTCGCTGAAAATACTAAATTACTCTCACTAGTTAAAACTAGTTTACGTGATATCAAAATATAAAACTTCCAATTTATTCTCATTTCTCAAAACAAATCAAAATGCAGAATCTTTAACTTTTTGGATTCAAGAAAAACCCACCAATAATGCACAACGACCATTCTAAACCTAATTATATCGACCAATTTTTTGGAAATCCACGAACTCCGATCACTATTTTTCATTTTCTGAAAAACATTATCTAGAATCCATGATTATTAGACTCGCGTATTCTCCAATTATAATTTTGTGGTTTTCATTTTTAACAAACAAAAATCCAAATCAATACATATGGGATTCCATATACACGAATTATATAATTTGTGCTTATGCATAATGCATGGGACTTCATATGCGCGGATTCTGGTTTTCGGTTTTTCAAGACGGAAACACAGAGGCCCAATAATGTGGTTACTTGTTACACTCCAAAGGCCCGTTATTATAAGCACCACCATAATTCCTCTCTTTTACAGAGAAGAGAAGGGAGGAGGAGAAGAGACAAAGAGAGTCAGAGAAATGGCTGGAAGAGACAGAATCCATCCGAGAGACAATCAAAGATTATCACAAATCCCTCTCCTTCCGCCACCTCTAATCGACAACCGCCGCCACAACAACAACCACCACCACCACCACCAAGATTTCCACCCACATCCAGCCCTAATTGAAGAACAGCTCCACCACCAACGCCGTGAAATCCAAAACCTATTATTAGACAATCAGCGTTTAGCCGCAACCCACGTAGCACTAAAACAAGAACTCTCAGCATCTAACGAAGAAATCCGTCACGTCTCATCTGTTGCTTCTCAAGTGAAAGCAGATAGAGATATCGAAATCAGAGAATTATATCAGAGGTCATTGAAATTGGAATCAGAAGTTTTGTCAATTGGGAAATTCAAAGCTGAGTTAGCTCAAGCTAAAAGTGATATACAGAAATTGAGTGTCAACAAATCGGAGTTAACTTCGAAATTGGAGAGTATTAATGGTGATCTCATTAGGGCAAAGCAAGAACGGGATGAAACTAAATCTGTTGAGTCTGACATTGATGCCATGCGAATCGAGGTGCAAAAAGGAAGGTATAAATTATTTCACACTTATCTCATTTTTTAATAGATGAAATTAAACATTGGTTAGGTCCAACTAGTTACAATCTAAGTTGGGGTTAATGTCGGTCCAGTTTGCAGTTTGCAACATGACTTAGAGTCTAAATTCATGCTTTGCAAGTAAATACGCGTTATTATTTGAGTTTTTAGGAATGTAAATACGTAACCAAGAATCAAAACTTTTTAACAAGAGTCGAGACTAGCCAGTGTTAGTGTAATACAGTGGTAAAGTCATTGGATGATAATACCAGTGATCTGAGTTTGAAACTCGTGAGTAGTCCACTTTACTGTTTCAATGTTCCCATTTCTCGCACTAACAACATACCTGCGGTCGATCTTTAGGTGTAAGTTGCTTATTACTGATCCAATGTCCATTTGTGCTGCAAGTAAGCTTTTGCTTCAGTTTGATCTGAAGCTTTATCTGGGCAGCATCTAGTTTCATAGCATTATTACGAGAAATTAGATCCAAGCCTGCAAAACCTGTTGCCTTAAAGAATGAGACATCAGAATTGGAATTTTATATTAGGAGTTGCTGGAGGACTCTTTCCAACAGGCTCAGCTGGCAGAACATTATGTTCACTGGTGGAAGAATTATCAATCATATGATATGATATGTACTGTTTGATTAAGTATATCTGAGTGATTGACGATGGGATTTGGTCTTGTTGGAACCTATGGTAGGGCTGCTATTGAGTATGAGAAAAAGGCGCATGCTGAGAATCTCGAACATAAGCAACTGTTGGAGAAAAACATGAATGAATTGACTAAAGCAATGGAGAAACTGCGCAAGGAGCTTGCTGATGCTGAGAAGAGAGCTCAAGCGGCAAATGAAGCTAATGCTTCTGTGGCGGTTGCTCCAGACCCAGGTATTTGATACTTGAAGTTTGAACTAATACTTGTTCAGTTTGGGGGGCTTGGAGACGTTGACTTAGGCGTAATGTGTCCTGTTTCCACTTACTTTTCTTAAAATTCTTGAAAGCAAATTATCCTTAATTTGAAGCAGGTCCTGTGTATGGTGGAAACTATGGAAATCCTCAGATGGGACCTGTGGGAGCTGGACCTTCATATGTTGGTTCTGTGGGAGCTGGACCTTCGTATGTCGATCCCAGTGGAGCTAATGCTTCTATGGTGGTTGCTCCAAACACAGGTATTCACTCACTGCTTGAAGTCTGAATTACTACTTGTTCGTCTGGGGTTTCTGGAAAACTTTGACAAATGAAATGAGTGGGATGTGAACATTTATTGTTATTCGAACTGTTGAGACTTGAGTCTTGAGTACAAATATTTGTATCTTTACAGGTCCTGCGTATGGTGGAATTTATGGAAATCCTCAGATGGGATATGTCGGAGTTGGACCTTCATATGTCGATCCTGTGGGAGCTCAAGCAGCAAATGCAGCTAATGCTTCTATGGCAGTTGCTCCAAACCCAGGTATTTGCTGCTTGAAGTTTGAAATAATACTTGTTCAGTTTGGGGTTTCCGGAAACGTTTGACAAATGACTTGGATGGGATGTATACATTTACTTTTATTCGAACTGTTGAGCGCAAATTATACTTAATTTGAACCGTTCAGGTCCTGCGTATGCTGGAGGCTATGGAAATCCTCAGATGGGATATGTGGGAGCTGGACCTTCATATGTTGACCCTTACAACATGCATCATATGGTATGTGCTTATTTCATGTTTCAACTGAAGTTCACAGTTTCACTACGTTCCCATCTTGTCGATCATTAGGAACCTCTTTTATTTTTGTTTATGTGGTTGGAGAAGATGGACGAATGTATATAATGCCGTTAGATGTTCTTTTTATCGAACTATATGTTTGTAGAATCATAGCTGAAACTATTTAGATGCGCACGTGTGCGTGTGTCTCGACTTCTTTTGCATCTTTTCAGAAATTTTCGATCAGAATCCTAATGCTCCAAAACTTAAACTTTTGGGGAAGTAGTGTCTGACTGCTCACTTGAAATAGACAAATCCTTCCCAAGTGGGAGATACAAATGCTTTCAAACATGGCATTCCATACTTCCCATCCAAATCTCCAGCCGTAAAAATCTGCTCATATATTATGTATTAATTGATAACAAAGTTGTTCACACGTTTCAGATGCAACCCAATTTTGGTGCCCAGTTACACTATGGGTCTGAAGCAGTAGCATATGCTCCTTATGGCGTACAACAGAGTCAAGTACATAGATGAATGCTGTTAGACACTGAAACACCAGGAGTCAACATTTACCGTGTTTCTTGTCCTCGGGATTCTATTCATGAAGCGAGTCAACCAGGTTATGTGCAGCCAAAAAAGGGTCAAGTACACAGATGAATGACCTCGGGATTCTTATGGCGTACAACAGAGTCAAGTACATAGATGAATGCTGTTAGATATGGGCATGCTCCACCTTATGGTGCACCACTCAACCAGGTTATGTGCAGCGTTTTGATTCAGTTTCACAGGTTCCCAGTCATTCTTCTAGTGATAGTACTGTGGGTGAAGCCAAAAAAGGGGGCAAACTCCAACGATACCACCCCAGCTTCTCAAAGTGGTCAACAGACTGGAGCTGCCAAGGCCTCACCTAAGAGTTGATAGGTTTAGTCTCTAGATTTTCAAGTCTTGTCAATAGAAGCTTAGGATGTAGTTAATGTTTTAAAGTGTTCAGTTTTGTGAGTGTTGGATACTGTTATGGCGAATATATGGATGCGTTAATGCAGTGAAGGGATTGTATTTTGTTTAGCTTTTTCAACCTGGTTCTCTGATCGACCTCTGATTTTGTGTGATAAATCAACTTTTTATCTCATCTTTCTACTAATTCGAACATGTCAGATGCTCTCAAGGCGGATATTCTGTCCATTATTTTTGCACTAAATTTGACTTTTTTTAACTCCACTGCACTAGCCCTTGTGGCCTAGTTCAGGGGTCATTTCCCCCAGGTTTTAACTGGTTTCATGATCTTTTGGTACCTCTTTTTTCTGGTTTCTTGCACCTCCTTTTGAGGTGACAAAATTGAAGAAACTAAACTAACAATAACCTAAGAGCAAGCACTATGGTGCCACAAGCCATCCCTATGGTAGAAATGAGGAAAATTGGCAGCCACGGTGGTCTTAGCCATTTCCAGACGGAAATTCGGTTTCCGCCACATCTCAATTACGGAAACTCGGTTTCCGCACACAAAATATTATAAGGATTTATTAAAATTTTACGGAAACTCACGCCCTGCGGATACTCGGTTTCCGCCTCGCATCTCATCCCTATTGTCTGCTACGGATTGGTAGCAGGCAATAGAAAAACCCATCTCTATGTCTATTGAATAGAGATTTTTTTCACCATAGTAGTTGCCTATCTCTATTTTTCAGGGATATTTCTATTTAATAGGAACTATAGTGCTTGCTCTAAAGTCTGATAAATCTCTGCAGCATACCATTTGGGGACTTTTAACCTTACTCTTTGGGGATGACGGCTAGCTTGCAGTGGGCCAGTCCAGCTGGGTTGGTGGGTCCAAGTGGTAGGGCCCGCCTTTGCCTATGTCACAAACCTTACTCTACTTGAGGTGGAACTGGAAATCCTAAAACCCTAGAAACATCTCAGAATGGAAGAGGACTCAAAGCTTGACCCTGATACCCAGGAATGTCTCCATTTTATTTCTGCTTTTCTAGCCATGGAACCCACTCATTCCTTAATTTCCTTTGCCAGGTTCTCTCTTCCATCAGTTTTGTGTTAATAATACTCCTATTTGTTAATAGTTTACACTAATTCATATTTTGTTTGGATTCATGTAGGGAATGTGGGAAAGGATTGATAACAAACCAAGTTCAGGATTTCATTTGGCAATATTGTATCAACAAAACTGTAAGTTAGGGTTTCTTTACTTTTCATAATAGATTAGACCTTATTGGAATCTTTTGTGGAACTTTGATTATGTGAAGAATTTAAATGTTTAGTTTTAATTACATATATCTGTAGATGAATGAAGACAACCGGCCGAGTGATTTATATATGAAGAATTTCCTCAAGAAAGTAATTGTTGAAGTCGAATCGAGTTGTATTGAGGTCATGGATGAATTATATGAACAATTCTCTTATTATATGACTTCAGTAAAGGTATGAGTAGTTACCATCTTTTTCGATCGAATACGAGTTGTTTGTTAATTTGCATCAACAAAAAGAAGAGAGTTGTTTGTTTAAGTTGCGGTGACAGATGTTCAATGTGGTTACCGTGTGCTTATCCTTAGGAGTTGTTTTAGACGGATAGGGATGCCATGCTAGGTGGCCTAGCAAATCTGCTGCACCACTATGGGAAACGATGGTCAGTCTATGGAAATTCCATCAGGCCTCGCAAAGTGGCAGAAATACCACTTTGCCGGGCCATTTTGCTCCTTTGCTTAGTGGACCAAACCAAACAAAAAACTGTGCTTGCCATGCCCATAGGAAGGGGCCTTGGTAGGTTACGAAGTAGTTACTCAAGTGTAGTATAAATGTTGGGTTTCCCTTGTAATAGGATATGGGGAGAAATCATGTAGAAATGGTTGTGCTGTGTCGTTTGGAGGGAGAGGCTCCTACATAAGCAAAAGTTTGGTGTTGGGTTCGTCTGTAAACCTTTATCTTATTAAGTCTATTAATAATTTTAATCTTTTCTTCGGTTTATCTTAATTTGAGATTTGGATGTGCAGTCTGGATTTATAAACTCATAAAAGATAGTATGTTCAACTTGTAGGATGGTTTTGAGAGAGGAAACTCAAGGGTTTATAAAAGAATTTCATTTCTTTTTCCTAATGGTGAGCACTATTAACTAACTATGTTAGTGTGCAGGCAGCACATTCTGAATTTTGTTAGATTGATATTTTTCCGTTAAGCTTGGGTCGTATGCTCATCTCATTTGTTGGTATTTTCACAGTCTCAAGCTGTTCAAGAGTCGAGAAAATCGTAATTCCGCTTCAGTGTTCAGTTAACATGCTTGAAGGAGATACTGGGTACGTCTTACATATATTTTGAATCCATTATGCTATATTAATCATGTGTTCGAATTGAAAAGGGTTCAGCCTTGTACCGAAGTTGCTGGCTTCTGAAAATAGCTTAGCTAATGCGGTCTATGATAGTAGTCTGCATCTTTCGCAAACTAGAATGCTTTTCGCAATCCAAGTGTGTTAGGACACAATCCTCGTTCTTCTATATCATGCAAGTGACAAATCATATTACACACACTCTCTCTTGCATGTGTAAGTAGGTCTTTCATTCAGCATTTATATTATAGTTTCAATACTTCAGTAGTTCGATAATCTAATGTGAATATAAAGTGTTTTTCTTAGAGAAAACTAAACTTGTCATTCCTTAACCAGTAGTTATTGCATCTGTAAGTCTAACCACATTACCTGTCCCTACTATTTCCTAACTTATACGCTTCTTGTCTCAAAACACCAGTTATACATAGTACTCATTTTAGTGCGTTGACAAGGTTGTTTGTCGGCCACTCCACCTGCAGGGTTGATAAGTCTGTTATAAGTATTGTCATATCAATATGTATGTTCTTTAATTGAGTAACATTATTAGTTCCATCGAACATAGCTAATGTTGGAATGGTCAATGCAGGTGTTCGGTTTGGCCTTCAAGCCTTTTCTTGTCAGAATTTATACTTTCACATCCAGACATATTCTCTAATAAATCTTGTTTTGAGGTAAGGCTAATAGGGCTTGATTATTTTGTTCTACAATTATTTAATATATCTAGTTCTCTACAATTGCTTTATGAGGTTGTGATTTAGCGTGAGTATTATAAAGCATTCTCGAGCAGAAACATCTTTTGTTGGAAAGTCATTATAACAATAAAGGACTCCACCTCTACACAATATAAGTGAATGGAATTGAACTGTGATTCTCGGTGATGGTTTTGCTGAAACAGGTAGGCTCAGGTGTTGGTTTAGTCGGTATATCCCTTGCTTATGTGAAAGCCTCGAAGGTGTGTTATCTGGATTTTTTTCTTCTTTTTCTATCGATCGGTAAAGAATTTGGTACTGACGAGTTTCAAACTCAGATCACTAATGTCATCACCCAACAATGGCTTTGCCACTGTACTGCAATGACATTAGCATTACTTAGAATTGTTGCTTAAACAGAGTAAATTGTTTATAGAGATACATATGAAGAAAAAGTGCAGGATTATCCTAAGTTACCAACCATCAATAGTTCATATCCGTCTGTGACCATTTTTGAGTGGATCTCTAGATAATAGATTTTCCCCTCTCTTTAATACATGATTGATTGGAAAAATCACAAACCTCTAATTGGGTTGTGTAAATGTGCATCACGAGGAGATTCAATGGCTTATGAGCCTTATCTTATAAAGAGTCCCACGTGACTTGAATTAGAGTTATCATAGCTATTAATGTGGGAGGCACATATTTCATTAAGGATTGCTTGATACAGATTATACTTACAGATGGTGACTTGTCAACTTTGGCAAA
This sequence comes from Papaver nudicaule, assembly GCA_023529015.1. NCBI lineage: Eukaryota > Viridiplantae > Streptophyta > Magnoliopsida > Ranunculales > Papaveraceae > Papaver > Papaver nudicaule. The sequence goes on along the minus strand of JAJJMA010184754.1, from coordinate 11,271 downwards.
CATGAAGCATAATTTAGAATTGAACCAATTGAAGATGCAAACTAAAATGTCACAGGTAAGCAACCAAGATCTTACTCTCGAATGTTTGTATTGAATTATATCGTTATTTTTTTGTTTGTTGTTTTGATCTGACAGATGGGGTTAAAGTGGGCCCCAGATACAAAAAAAACAACCAAAACAAAACAAAAATAAAATAGGCTACACTACACAACTACTGCCGCAAATAAAGTTTTCCCTCTCTATCCTCTTTGATTATCATGAGAACTCATCCACACCCACATCTATCCATTTGATTGGAGGATGATAGCTCGCTAACAAGTGAACACCCCTGTTACTGAAAACATGTGCTTTGTATCCGTTTTGACCTACAATGCTTTGTTCTATAAGCTGTACATTTAATTCGATGTTTAGGAAGCACGGACATTAGAACTTTTGGGATAAGGTTCCTTCAAAATTGATGTAACATCGCTATTGTTGATTAATGTGCGAGATAACTTGCAGAACAGTTCAGAAAATGTTTGAAGATGATGAGATTATTGGCTTGGTTTCCTGATTTTAGTGTTCATATTTCAGATCAAATGCAAGCATCTGCCATGGGAATCTGCATCGGAGGAAGAGCTCCAAGGATTCAAGCCGGACATTGTGTGAGTGTTCATTCTGTTTCAATGATCTAGTAGAATATCTGTCATTTGAACATTGGACCCCCAGTCGAGAGGATTCACAAGAATACTGTTGGTAAAGTGCAAAGGCATTTTATTTACCTATTTACCTACATTGTTCACTCATGTCTTTCTAATCACTTTTATTCACACAGGTTGGGTGCAGATGTGATTTATGATCCATTATGCTTACCAGATCTCCTTCGAGTTCTTACTAATCTATTGAGCCGAAAGATATCAAACGGTTGCACCAAAGATAAACTTTATGACGCAGATGATGACGCACTCCTTCTCAAGACAATTCCAAATGATTGCAACCCACTGGAATCCGTTGACCACGATAACAAATTTGGATCTCAACCTGATGCTGCAAAAGAAAGACAACCAGTTGCATACTTTGCAACAGTCATTCGTAACATGGAAACTTTTGATTGTTTCATGAAATTGGCAAACGAAGCCCATCTCTCTGTTCTAGATATAACTGAATCCTGCAAACCATTAAATTTGCTTCCATACATGCGATCATACGATCGAACAAGCATACGATTTCTTCGTATGAACTTTTCATGAACAACAGCGAGAAAACCGAGGTTGGTCGTTGTTGTAACTTGCATGATCTACCATATATTCAGGATTCTTTACTTCTTTTTTTTTATCTTTATGGAAGAACTTTTAATGAATCTTTGGTTTGATTTGCATGACATGTTAGCTTTTCGCATTTTCTCTTATTGTCAGAGCGGCTATCAGGAAGGGCCCCCTTCGGCCGACCAACCAAGAAGGGGGTGCCTAGAGTTAAGGGAGCAGGTGCTCATATCCTTGTTCTCCGCTTGTTTTGGATAAGCCCCTTTTCTGTATCCTTTTATCTCTGTCATAGAAAATAAATATTTTGACACATTAGAAGAAAATAGACACAGCACCATTAATGGCCGTATCAGCTGCAAACTCGCAATTACTATATAGAGAAATTTACAGTCATGATCAACAACAAAAGCAATCATCAACTAGTGCCCATTGTTCTTTAACTGTTCATAATGGAGTGGGTTCATTCTGGGGTACTGATAGTACCATGAAAATAGAGAAAAGAAGAAGAAGAGATATGAAAGTAGAAGCATTTTGGGATGCTAAAAGTCCTACTTCTATTTTCTTGGAACCCATTACAAGTACTGAAGAATTGGATCAAGTTTTACTGGAAGCTCAAGAAGTTGGCCACCCTGTAATCATTGACTGGTAATTCTGTTCTTATTATTATTTTTTTTTGTTTTCTTAATTAAGCTCTGATCAATCTGACAAGGTTGGTTTTTTTTCCTGTAATGGTGGTAATTAGGATGGCTAACTGGTGTCGTAAATGCATCTATTTGAAGCCTAAGCTGGAAAAACTTTCTGCAGAGTACAATACTAGGTCAGCAACTTAGTACTTGTTGTGATTTCATTGAGTTAGGAACATATCATTTCATTGTTTTCTAGTATTTCATTTTCCAGAACAGTGGTGATAGACTCACAAACAAAGTCACAAACAAAATCACAAAATTTGATCCAATGGCTAAAAGACTCTGTATGTGACTGATGCATTTGAATATGCAGCGGGCTTGATGAGAAATCTCTTACCATTGAATTTGTTGTGGACCAGTGAACAAATCATTTTTGTTTCAGAATGCATGACCACAGAATTAATAATGGCATCGTTAGGCCCATTACCATAGATATCTACAGTATTTATTTTTAAGCACGATGTTTAGACAAGAATGAACAACTGTATTATGTTTAGAAGAAGAGCTCGACGGCACAATCCCGACAGGATATTTGAACCTGATTTTTTGGGGCTGTGGTGATTAAATGGGATTGTGGTCCTCAGAAGGTCGTCACAGTAAAGGGCAAAAACAATGACGACTTTCACTAAGTCGTCACAGTAAAAGGCATAACAATGACGATTTTCTAAAGACCACTATCCCCATTTAAAAAGCACAGTTCTAAAAAAATAATCAGGTATTTGAATATGTTATTCGTATAATCAAAATTGTTGTTGTCCAATTGCAGAGTTAAGTTTTATTACGTGGATGTAAATAGTGTTTCACAAGTTCTAGTGAAGCGTGGAAATATCTCGGTATGTATATCCATCTAAAATTTGTTAGGTCGATGATATATTTTTTCTTGGCTTTTTAATAAAGAATTGTTTTTTTTTTGGACTTCACAGAAAATGCCAACAATTCAGGTACGTCACTATTGATATATTTTCTTCTTGGTTAGGTTGTTTAAATTGTAATTAAACATATTAAGGAAAAAGTTAATTACTGAGTGCAAAGAAAAATAAAAATGCAGTTGTGGAAAGATGGCGAGTTCAAGGAGGAGGTAATTGGGGGACATAAGGCATGGCAAGTGCTCGATGAAGTTAGAGAGATGATTCAAAAATACATATGATGGACTTGCTTGCACTCTTCTTCCCATAATCATCTTCAATTGTTCATATATTTCTCATATATTGTTAGTCCATGAAATAAAGTTATATGTGTGTTCGGAGCAGGGCCGTCTTAAGGACTAGGCCATCTAGGCGGCCGCCTAGGGCCCCAAATTTTTGGGGCCCAAAATAGTTGGTCCGAGTTTTTTTTTTTCGGAAAAAAAAATCATATATTATTAATCAGAATCAGAATCAACAGGATTACAATAGTTGGTCCGAGTTTTTTTTTTGACATCGGTATAGGTGGATCCACCCAGCTGGACTGGCCCCACTGTATGCCGTACGAGAACTCTTTGGAACTCATGTTTTGCTAACTAAGACAAGAACCTGCAAGTTATTTCATGCATATGCTGTGTATATTTATAATATCATGCATATGCTCTTTAGAACTCATGTTTTGCTAACTAAGACATTATAATGTCTTATTCTTAAATTATTTGGCCTCGTACGGTTGCACTGTTTGTAAAATTTACTTCAAAATTTTGGGCGGCCTTCGGCCGCAATTCTTTAACTGCAGAGAATTATATTTTTTTGTCTGCCATTATATCAAAGTATTAGATTTTTTAAGGTTTTTTTTTTCCTACTATTTAAATGTGTGTATTTATACAAAACTTTTTCCTTTCCAATGTACATTGGTTTAAACAGTCTTTTGCTAAAGCGGAAAAAAATTTTACCTATTAAAAGGCTCCAAATTTTGAATTCGCCTAGAGGATCCCAAAATTGTAAGACGACCCTGGTTCGGAGAATCATTATCAATCCCCACGCAATAAATAAGTAACAAGCATACCACTCGGTGTATACGCACCGGATTTTTGTAAAATGTGTACAATGTAAATTTCGGTAACGTTGCTTCGTAATTACACGGTGGTATTGGAGTTTTCTTACTCTAAATGATACATGCACTGAATACAACTCTATGTTATGTAGATAGTTATTTAGATTCTACCAATTGAAATTCTTGGTTCTAAGAATTCATATTTGAGGTATTCTTAAAATATTATGGGTGAAATGTGTAGCCGCTATATCACATTTAATATCACTCTTAAAGTTGGCTTGTATAACTGTTTATGGTGGCTTTTAATTTGTCCTTTGGTGTAAAAAGATGTATACCTTGGATGTGAAGAGACGTGCCAAAAGGTACCTCTTGATGCTCTTTGTGACATAGAAAACTGATACGGTGGTGAATCAACTCTCGGGGTGACCAATCAGATTTCGATGACAAATAGTGTTGCCGACGCTTCACCAAAATCAAAAATAATTACAACGCTGATATACTCCCCACGGGCTCAACCCGTGGGGAATCCAGAAAGAGAGAGGGGGCCCCACCAACCCGCCACCCAGAAAAGCAGGGGGTTGGGTTTTGGCGGTCCAGTGGGGCCCCCCTCTCTCTCTCTCTTTCGGGATTCCCCACGGGTTGAGCCCGTGGGGGATAAATCATTTTCGAAATAATTATGGTGCCAACATGTGGCATTTTGAGGTCCCGTATAAAGATCAGTACAGTAAAACCTCTATCTAAGAATATTCTTGGGACCGTAAGAAAATATTATTCTTATAGAGAGGTTATTCTTTTATAAAAGTAATTTTTACAAAAATTAAGCCAATTCAGGACCGGAATTTTTTATTCTTATATAGAGTTTATTCCCTTATAGAGTATTCTTATATAGAGGTTTTACTCTTTGTTCTCATCCAAATTCGCCATTAGTCGTTAAACATTTAATCATATGAAAAGAAATATGCTCATTCAATATTGACAAACAAAGAAAATTAAAGAATAATCATTGATCTTGATGATAACCTCTTACATTTACATACATAGTAAGTGCTAAAAATGCTTCAAAAAAAAAACAAAACAAAAAAGTGCTAGACTTGAAATTCACATGCTTGGCGAGCGCAATAAATAACTTGTCAATGGAGACGATGAAGGGGATGGCTGATCGTCCCCGTAATTAGTAGGGAGGTCGGAAATCACAGCCATAATTCGACGAATACTAGCAGATCGAACCGTCTTGAAACTAAGTGCTCTCATGTTGTTTTCAGAGAAAATATTTGATGAATTTGATAGGATCAAGTAAACCAAAGCTTGCACAAGTAAAAACATCCCCATCTTCACTAACATTTCACCTAAACTGCTACCTTCCACTGAAAACATATTTGAAACTTCTTCTTAGGATTGAAGATTGAAGATTGAATAAGAGAATTTGATTGAGATGAACTTTGCAGACTGAATTGAAGTTGTGTTGAGAGAGATATGGAAGGGAGGGTATATTTATATGGAAGCTAGTAGGAGTTGGTATTCATGGACTTCAATGAACACTTTATCAGTTAGGGCGCAGTCTCTTTGACTTGCACGTTATCGATAAAACATAAACTATTAAAGTTGAAATGGCTTGTTAAGATGGCTTTACTTACTACTTTATTCAACTGAAATTCGTTGAAAAAAGGAAACAAGGAAGAAGGGAGTTAGGAGGCATTAGGAATTAATAGGAAAGGAGGGGATTTTGCACCATGGGCTTAACATACGTAGATGGGAAATGAAGTAGTAAAAGTTTAACCATGGCTTAACATACTCAGTTGTCTCCACTCTAAACTCTTATTTTAACAATGGGTCTCTAGGACGATTTCGATCATAAGTATTAAAAGTTTGTGTGCGGATCAGTATTATAAGGGGCTAAGAAGTTTCTCTCCTGGTAGATAAAAAAAAAGAAAAATTAGTTTCTTTCATAGTCGCAGATATATCACGGAGGAAAAAAAAAAAAAAAACCTATCCAAAAGCCTAATAATGGTTTAGCTAGTTCAATCCTCGAGTTGGAAACTTGGTAAGACGGACTACATCGCCTCATATCCTAGATATGTGAAGTATATAAATCTTGAACAATTCTAACCGTGCAAGCCAGTTTAAAATAATATATAAGTCCGGTCCGTCCCCACCTGTTATTACTTTGAGATAGCCACTACTCACTAGTAGTGTATTGGCTTTTTCTTATCGGGTGTCATTGTATCGTGATATTTTTGTGACTTTGTTGAAAAGGATGCCACCGCAAGATTATTGCCCATAACATTGATTATCAGCAGTAAGTGGAGAACACCCTTTGAACCTTCTTTCAAAAAGGAGAAGTTTATGAATTTAAATACCGTCCACGAATTCTGTCCTTCTGTTTATTATTTAATCCAAGGGGAAACCTTGTAAAGTTGTCACTTGATAGCAGGCACCAAGAAATAAATTTGGTCCAATAACCACCTAATTTGAATGCCATTTTGTTAAAATATGCATCCGTGCATAGGTTTAGAAGCAGTTAATGACTCACCTTTTATATAGTTTTTGAGAATCTTTGTTATATCGAATATTTTATTATATTAAATAGCAATCTTCCATCAGTGCCCTTGTAATTAATTGAAATCAGAGAAAATTTCTCATTGTAATTAATTGAAATCAGAGAAAAATTCTCTTTCCAGTTTCTCTCACTAAAATTTCTCATTGTAATTAACTGTAATTATTTTACTGCGCCATGACCTTGTTGATTTCTCAATCTTAATATTCAAAACAATTTAAGTTGGTGAGGAACATAATCAAAACTAAAGAAGAAGAAGAAAAAATTTGACGATTTTTACTTGAGTTCTTCGATTCCTCGAGAAACAGATCCTTGATTTCTCAAATTTCCATTAATTTAAAAGATTGAACAGTATTCAGGAAAAAATTAATCCATGAAATCTCAGTAGGTGTTGTTTTTCAAGGATTATCAGAAGGAAATCTATAAGGAATGGTACAAGCTCTGTAATTGGATTCAATCAGAATCGATAACAATGGATGTGGAACCATTTCTGAAAAACTTTCCATGTCTTCTTTCAGTTTTCAGGGTTTATTTGTTTGATTATTCTGATGTACATCACCTATTTTTGGGTTTTCCTAATTTTTCTGTTTCCAATCTTAAATCTTTGAGCGTCCCATAAAAAAAATAGATTGATTTAATTGTTTTAATTGGGTTTCTAAAGTATATAACCGTTTCATATTAGACAATTTGTTGATTTCTTTTTTGAATTAGTCCCCAACATAATTGATTTGATTGATCTATTTTATCAATCGGATTTTGCATCTGAGGGTGGAAGAAAAGACGGAGAAGACGAAGGAAGTCGGAGAAATAAAGGGGGAGAGAAAAAATAGAGGATTTGTTTTAATTGCAGGGCAGTTACGGAAATTTCTATTTTTCATTGTAAACGAGACTAGTGATCGACGCATCTCTATTTTCTATACAAAATAATAATATTTAATTCTTGTTAACCTATGCATGGAGGCATAGGTTAACAAGACCCGTACCATATCCTGCATGCTCATTTATATATTTCCAACAGTCAACCAACAATCCCAAAACAGGATACAGAAGGTTCAGAGTCTCTTACAAATTCACAACACAAGCACAAGACCAGGTATCCTATTCGACTAATGGCTAAGGCTAGTGTATTGTGATGAAACACTAATGGTTCAAAGAGAGGGGACCAGAAGAACACCTACCATTGTTGATAGCTTCTTCATTTTCTCTTCATCAACGTGAAAACTTGGAAAACATGCAAAAAAAAAAAAAGAACACAGAAAGCAGGTGACCTTGTGCTTCAAGTCTCGCTACAAGAAAATTCAGGTCTAAAACAACATATTAAAGCAATCACTTAAACTTCTTTATAACATATTAAGGGAGCAGTCACTCACCTGTAAATCTCAACTACCAAAGCAGCAATTTGGAGGTTATCCACATTCCTCTATAAAAAGATCCACACAACTTAAATTATTCCTAGGCTTAGATAACAAAATCCCTTCAACTTGTAATAGGGGAGAAGGAGCAAAGAGGGGGGGCGTTTGCTTAGACAATGTGAGACCACCTACCTCTTGGTCTCCTCTGGGAACAACTCTTACAAAAGAGTGCTTTAAGTTTTAGTACATGAGCTTATCAGTGAAATGTATACGCATTCCATCAGTACGGGCGTGAACGGTTCCCCCCATGTTGATGTCTATCAGGCCCTCCATCTCTGTAGTTGTCTCTACGCCCACCACCACCATAACCACCTCTACCACCACCACCACCGCTGTAATAACCCAAAAAATGAAGAGAAGAGAACAGATTAGCCATTTGAATTTGGAACATGTATAATAAAGAATTCTGAGATAGCTTTTACTCCTGGACTGCTTTACACATTTCAAATTAAACAGCTTACGACAAAAAATGCCATCGGTGCTATAGCAGTACAGCACTATGCCGCAACATCTAAAAAAAATATCTAGCAATATTTAAAAATTAAATTTGGTGTCATTTACAGCTGCTAGCCTAAACCCTTGAAAGTAGAAAATCCTTTTAAGTTTTAAGTTGCCATATCACATAATATGTGAACAATTGCAACCCAGCCAACAAATGCACATTACACAGCCGAAGTATTAAAGACATTTACATGCATCAGAGGGGCTTATCATATTCCTTGACAATTGAGATGTTGGATAATAATCTTCAAAAGACAACTGCCAAATTCCCAAATACTATTCACCTCATATTACCAACTTCAGGTTTAAAACCATTTAAAATCAGAATTTTTAGCAAGGATTTGTGACCCCTATAAGTATGTACTGCAATGCTTCTCATAACTTTCAGGTTAGCCCTCTCAAATGGTATTTTAAGCTGGTAGAAGTACCCACTAGCAGTAATTAATGCAAACCATTGCACTTAAGAATACAATTTAAATGATATTTCATGCTGATGGCGATATCACCTACTAGCGAAAATGAACGTGAAACCATCACACAAGATTACAATGATATTAAAACAACTTTCTAGAAATATTTGACATTCTAATTCATTAATGGGCAAAACAAAAAACAGATGACACATAGGTTAACATGGTTTCACAGTCTAACATCATACTTTGACTACAAGGTCTACAAATAAAGTGACTTTCTAGAAATATTTAACATGCTAATTCATTAATGGGCAAAAATAAAAAACACCTTACAGTATAGCACACGATGACACATAGGTTCACATGGTTCACTGTCTAAACATACTTTGAATACAGGGTCTACAAATAAAGTGAGAAGGAGAAAGGTACCCTTGTCCAAATGCAGGTGCAGGTCTAGGTGCGGATTTTGCCGCCATCGTCACACTGATTTTATTACCCCGCAAATCGTAATCTGATAGGCAGGAGAAATTATGTGTCAATACTAATCTGATATGAGCTCAGATCAATTCCAGATATTTGTCTTAAAAAAACTTACTGTTGTAAAACCCTCCAGCAGCATGTGCGGCGGAAGGATCTTCATATGACAGAACTCCATCTCCTTTGGGTTTTCCAGAATCATCTGTGTAAAGCTTTATGTTCCAGGGCCATTGATCCTTGTATCCTCTCTTTTGTTTTATCCTGGCAACCTACACAGTGGGAGCAACGAGCAACATTAGCATATAGTCCATTTTCACCTCCTAAGAGTTTCCTAATGCTTGACAATGAGACATAATCTACTTTTCATTGCTGGATACAGGCATGGCAATCAATTAACACTTGCTGAACGGAGGAAAAACATTCAATGGACATGAAAGACACGAGAACACTAGTCAATGGATCATGCATACATGATGAAAATATCACTTGACCGAAATAACAATACTATGTCAGGAGCAGAACAGTTGGCTCATACGAATCATGTCCTAATTCTTTCTTCAGAGTGACATGTAGAATTAACGAAGATAGTGTATCATTAATTTCTAGTATTTCTAAATTCTGTGTCAAACAATTTGCATTCGAACACATAACGGCTTGTGATTTGCAACAACCTAACCACTAACACAATTGATATGGATATGGATATGGATATGGATATGAATCATATGATCGGATTTTCAGCTAAAGGTATTCATGTCATAATGCAACATATTCTTAGAGCAGATAAGAAAAATATCTTTACATACCTGACCTATCCCTGCAAAAAGCTCTCTTAGCTCATCAATGGTCGCATCCAAGGGCAAATTTGATATGTAGATCCTTGAATTATCACAATTGTCGCCACATTTCCCTTCTTCACATTGCTCCACTTCTACTTCAGGTTCAGCAGATCCACCACCACCAT
>JAJJMA010184735.1:0-25370 GCA_023529015.1 Papaver nudicaule | reverse complement strand
AAAGCATAAGAAGAATATTCTGCTTCATGTTCACTCCAAGGAGATAAAGTACTTCCTGCATTCAGATCGAAACCAACAAAAGCTCTCTGTAGCTGTTGCATTGAACCATCTGAAGCACCACTATTTCTGGAAGCAGCATATCTGTATCTGCATCTACCAGCTCCATGACCAGGTTTAAGACATATTTGACACACAACATTGCTATAATCATTTACTTTCTTTTGTTGAGGATTAAATTCAGCTTTCTTGAAATGAACCTGTAGGTGGTGATTGAGTACAAGAAGTATTTCCTCCCCATTGTGAAGAAGGAGTACCATTTGCAGGTTTCATAGAGGTTGGTCTTACTGCAGAATTCCATGATGGAGATTGAAAAGGTAATTGAGGTTTTCTGAAGGTAGAATTGTAAGGAGAATTCTGCCTTTTAACAAAGAATGCAGTATTAGTTGGATCATGATGAGCTGAGAAAAAACTATCAGTCTCTTGTTCTTGAAGAAATTGTTCATGACTAATCAACCTGGATCTTAACTCTGAGAAAGGTAAAGGTTGTTCTCTATTTTGTAAGCTTACCACAATATGAATATAGTCTTTTCCTAAGCCTTTAAGAGCATACATAACCATATCTGAGTCTTGAACTGGCTCACCAATCTCAGCAAGAGAATCAAAAATAAGCTTCAAATGATGTAAGTAATCACTGATAGTAGAGTTACCTTTCTTCAGTGAATGAAGTTGAGACTTAAGCATAGATTTTCTTGCAAAGAATTGTTCAGAAAATAGCTTGGCAAGATGCATCCATTTTTCCCTTGCAGTCTTCTTTCCAAGCAGTTCAGATGTGAAAGATTTCTCAACAGTGGCATTAATACAAGTACTGACAAACTTATCAAGATTCAGCCATTCTAGATAGTTTGGATTAGGTACTGGAATATCATTTATAAGTATTGTAGGAGGTTCAGGAATGATAGATCCATCAACAAATCCAAATAAATTTGTACTAATTAGAATATCTGAAATTTGATCTTTCCAAACTAAGTAGTTTGATGCATCCTTTGACAGAAACAAAATTCGTGATATTCTGAAAAGGAGGATTAAACCTGTAACTTCCAAGATTTGGAAATTGATTTACATTTGCAGGTTGTGGAGGAGGAATTTGTTGGTATTGCTGAAACTGCTGTTGAGACTGCTGTAAACTAGTAAAGAAATTGGAAAATTGCTGAAGTAAGAGCTGTTGTTGTTGAAGTTGCTGTTGTTGTTGCTGAAGGAGTTGTTGTTGTTGAAGTTGTTGTTGATTCGTCCTTTGTTGACGAATCTGTTCTGGTGTTAGTTGTTGTGGTGGTGGTCGTATTGGTTGATGAAGTAGTTGTGGTGATTGAGGTGGTGGTTGAGGTGGTGGTTGAACTGGTTGTACTGATGGTTGTTGTACTTGTTGTTGTGGTGATTGTTGATGATGATTTTGAGATGTATTTTGAGATCTGATCGGAGAGATCAGAGTAGGAAAAGCTCTGTCATCATTCAACCGAGGTGTATTTGTGAGATTTGCAGCGGAAGAGTTTGAAGTAGATGGTAAGCTATTTTGAACAGTTCTCATGGTTGAGAAAAGCTTTGTTTTAATGGAGATCAGAAAACCAGAGAAGTTTTATTCTCTTTTGGCTCTGATACCATGTCAGATATGGTAATGCAGAGAGAAAAATAAAATGTATTGATTGAAGTTGAAAGTAGTAGTTCGAGTACAGGACAGACACTGATATTTATATAAAGCAGATAACAGAAGAAAGAGAAACTAACAACAGGAAATAACAGAATAATACAGCCTGTACCAGCCTGTCAAGGACACGTGTAGCATAGGTCTCAACAAAGGTACCATTATTAATTAAAATACATATCATTTACACTAACATAATTCATATCATTTCAGTAAAAGCAGACCTAATCTGAAAACTCCTAAACTGAAAATCCTAAATTCAAAATCGATTTGAAATGCCCCAAACTATAAAACCAAGTAAAAAATCCCTAAATACATCAAATAAGAACCAACACCGAACATTTACAACAACAAAACAAAGAAACAAAAGTTAGGGTTTGGTGAAATTTTACCTTTTTGATTTTGCATGAGTCCTCCATGGAATTCATCTTCCTCTTCTTCAACAACCAGAAATTACTCACGCAGAAATTACCTAGGGTTTCAACAAGAAGATACTCTATCAACTTCTTCAAGGATAGAAGAAAAAAAAACAACTAAATCTGCTGTAACCCTAACTAATTTCAGGCGGGAAATTCAGAGAAGAGATAAATCTGTGAAGTGGCTTTCGAATTTGCTTGGATTCACGCCTGAAAACTGATCGTTCTCCACTCCCGCCATCTTCTTCTGAAACCACGAGTAGAAACAATGGGTCACAGTGCATACAAGTATACATATTCTTTTAACATTACGATATAGTCCAAGTCGTAAATAAAGAATTATTGCCTTAATTAACAAAAATTAACGATTCCGATTATCACTAACCCAATAACTCAACGGTTTTGATCGAACCTAACCCATTAATTCTGTTTCCAAAAATATAAAAAAAAAATCATGAATCCGTGCCTATAAAATTCCAGCCAATCACAATAACTCTCTTTCCAAACAATTACCTATAAATACAAACCAGAAATTTTATCAAACACCAATCTCCAGTCCAGATCCAAAAACAATGGCACCACCAACAAAACCAGGAAAGAAACCAATGGCAGATAAGAAACCAGTATCAACATCACCATCCTCAGCAGAGAAGAAACCAGCAGAAAAGGCACCAAAACTGGTAAGAAAAGAAGGATCGTCATTAGATAAGAAGAAGAAGAAGAAAGCAAAGAAATCTATTGAGACTTATAAGATTTACATATTCAAAGTATTGAAACAGGTGCATCCTGATATTGGTATATCAAGCAAAGCGATGGGTATAATGAATAGTTTTATTAATGATATTTTTGAGAAACTTGCACAAGAAGCAGCAAGATTGGCCAGGTATAATAAGAAGCCTACTATTACTTCAAGGGAGATTCAGACTGCTGTTCGTCTTACTTTGCCCGGTGAATTAGCTAAGCATGCTGTTTCTGAGGGTACCAAAGCTGTTACTAAGTTTACTAGTTCTTAATTAATTATTCATAAAATTGGGTTATGGTTTGTTATGGTTTGGGTTTTCCAGGGTTTGATATATACTTATGTTTGCTTTATTGGGTTTTTATTGGATTGTCTTGATTGAATTGATTAGTTTTTGAAGCATTTCTTTGTTCATTTTCATTTTCCTAAATGACTATTTATGAATCATGAAATTGCTGGCTCAGTTAAATCTTGTGGTAATCCGTAATCACGGTTCCTAAAGAAATCTGTAGGATTAATAATGATTTGTCATGAAACAAAGGTTTAGATGGAAGCTTTAGTTTCGATGAGATGATCTAAATAAACCTTGGTAATATTGGTCTGTCAATTTTATTCCTAGTATGGTTGAATGAATTATTTACCATTAAGTCGTTGGGTCTTTCTAGTACACAATGGCGCAGAGTCCTAACTTCAACCAATCTTTACTATGTGTAAGGCCAACTCCTATGGTATGGATGTTAAAACATCCATATCAAAAGGATAATCCCTATATTTATGGTTTATCTGAGACATGTGGAAACTATTTGCACTATGGGAAGTCCATAACAAACTCCACAAATATAAATATGGGCTCCCATATCTAGCAAAATATGTAAAAACAATTAACACAAAATCTTGATCCGGTTATCAAGTTACCGGATCTACTTTTCTTTCGTTTTTTTTATTGCAAAACATTTTTCAAAAACTTGATCCGGTCATCTTATGACCGGATGGACAAAACGATTAATAAAAAAAACACCACACCTTATCCGGTCATCCAAAGGCCGGATGGATTATCCAGAGTGACCCCCTCAAATTTGAGGGGTTCCATCTTGGCAAGTTGATTTGTGGATGAGAAAATTTGCCATAGTGGCTCTTTTTGATCCATATTTTGTGGAACATCACAAAGTTGTGGATGATTTTTTGGTGCCATAGGAGTTGCCCTAATAACATGTGTTTAGCTTAAGCGGAAGATCTTTATTTTAACTAATACTATTTGAATCCCTAGCTGGGTTTAGTGAATTAAGAAAATTAGAGAATTTGGGAGACTTTTAAATCTCTTGCTAGCTAATGAAGATTTTGAGACTCCTTATTAACCAATAGAGATTTTTGTCCATCAAACTCTCTAATATTCCATGGCATTGCACTATATTTCAAAATATGGATTTGCAGTTTTTGCTAATTTTCAATGACTTATTTACTCCTCAGTCTTCTTATTTTTGTAATCTATTCAATTTTCATCAGTACACGAAAGTGACTAATTTATGTTTATAGTGTATTTTCTCATTAAACTCTCGAATATATTCATTTCAATGTGCCAACTTCCTATGAATTCGAAAAAAAATTCCTGGTATCCTTGCTGATTATCTTCATTCTTGTTTTTAAAAATATTTTTTATTTCATTTATATTTTTTTAGTTCCAATATCGTTTTTAGTTTCCAAAATAAATTTGATTTTTTTTTAAATAAATACTTTATTAATCAGAATCAGGATCAACAGGATTACAAGAATTAGATGGAAGCCTAGCAACAAGCTGGGCTCCAATCCTTTTTTGAAGAACAACCCCAATCCTATGGAAAAGAAAATCTCCCATTGTGACATTCACATCATGGCTAGCCATATAATTGCGCAATCTCTTCAGAAACTCCACCGTGTCATTACCCAACTCCCCCAAAGTGGTAAAAACAAGCACACCAAAACTAAAGCCTTGAGCAGTACATTTCTCTAAATATTTGATCTTATATTCTATCTTTTTTTTTCCTATTAAAATGAAGAAGGGTCACATGACATGGTTAAAATGACATTATATTGATATTATGGCACAAACTTTTTTACACTCAATACTCAAATAGTAAAGAACGACCTAGGCTTGTGCTTAAGTGTAAAGTTCCAAAGATATATATAGGTTTCATTCAATAAGTAAATTTCTAAGACACGATATTATTGTTACGTACCTTAGTTAGCATTTAGTTACAATAGTTAGGCGACATTTAATTTATTTGCTAAATCTGCAAACTGCCTTTAATTTTTTTGTTAAATCTGCAAAATCAGCTTAGATCAAATTTAGAGTAAAAGAGTTTGTTCATTGGGGGAAAACATAGTAGACAGGTTAAGAAATAGAGTTACTTTTTTTCTTTTTTTTGAATAAAAAAGGATATATATTGATAAGGAAAAAGATATTTACAAAAGATACAAAATGATCCAAAAAAAAAAAAAATTTAGGCCTACATTATAGGTATGTTAACTATATTCTCCCAATGAAACAAGATTTGATTCATAGTAATCCCATCGAATATTTTCTCTTGTAAGCACTATAAGTGCAATGATATGTATGATCCTCGTACTTTTGATGACTAGAGTTATTAGGGCGGAATTCGAAATAACAATATACGAAACGTATCCACAAGAACAGATTTACGAAGAAAGATATCTTCTCTAGATTATGAACAAGACAATATTACAATTCTCTTTTTCACGCTCGCTATCTCACTAAGCTTGCTTTTGCAACACGATGGTTACCTCGCAAACTTCTTCTCTAGATTTACTAGATGCCTACGGTGCCCAAGCTATGAGCTAGGCACCTCTATATATAGTGGTTTGGGTTCCCCAAAACCTTCTAGGAATCTATTTCCTAATCTAAGAATCCTTCTCTATATAGGAATCCTTTCCTAAATAGAGTTCTTCCCTCAATTAACTCGAGGTCAACTAAGTTCCTAAAGCTAGAAGGAAATACACCTGTATCATAGGACCCCCCTTTAAGAACTTGAACTCCTGTGAGAGTTAGAAATGGAGATTAGGAAACTCGAGAGCCCCTTTCTCCCGGTTGAACCACTTCGCCTTGCTAGGAACTTGACCTTGACATCCAATCAGAAAAGTTTCTCTTTCTCCTTGTCGTGTCTTAGTCACTCTTCACTCCAAAATGAAATCTTCTTTTAGCGGCTCCTCTCGGTCAAACCTTGAGTCCTCTACGTGTGGTAAGATCATCTTGTCATCCCCCTCATCTTCCAGTAATGGTGGCTCAAACAACTTCAAGTATTCGGCATTAATGACCGAGTACATTCCTAGATAAGGTGGTAAATCGAGACGAACGGCATTGTCACCAATCTGGTGGAGAATACGAAACGGTCCATACCTCAATGGCTTTAACTTCTTACCTTCCCCTTTTAACCTTTCCTTACCTAACTTCAACCATACCATGTCACCAACACCGAAATTACAAGGAACAAGATGCTTGTCATGTTTTGCCTTGTATTTGGCTTGTGACTTCTTCAATTGTGCTTCAACAGTCGCATGAATTTGAGAAATCTTCTCTAAGAACTTCTGTGCCTTTTGTCTCTCACTTCCTTCTTTTCCCCCAACTGCTGTATCACTTGAAAACACCAAATCGAAAGGACTAGGCGGTAAGTAGCTAGTGTCCATCATCCTCCACAAAGAATCCCAAAAGTGACTAAGAAAGTGATTATCCCTATCATAAATAATCGAGGTAGGTAAACCAAAATGCTTCCACACATGCTCGAAAAAGAGATTTGCTGCACCCGCTCTTGTCACCGTCTTTGTACATGGAATCAACGCAATCATCTTGTTAAACCGGTCAACCACAACAAACAAGTAATCATGACCAGACTTGGTCTTCGGCAATCCACCAAGGAAATCCATAAAAATACTCTCCCAAGGTCTTGATGGTACCGGGAATGGTAAATACCACCTATGTTTCATGTTTGAGGGTTTAGATGTGCAACACAACTTATAACCTCAAACAAACTTAGCCACATCATCTTGCATCTTTGGCCAAAAGACATAACGTCGTAGGTTAAGTAGCGTTTTATTCATCCCAAAGTGTCAAGCAACTCGGGATGTATATGCTTCTCTCAACCATTGCACCTATCTCCATCTTCTGGAATGCACAACAACGGACCTTTGTATAATAACCCATCTCAGAGTTCAAACTCCCTTTTCAAACCACTTTTTACCTTCTCTAACACCTTCTTGAAGTCTTTACTGGACGTATACGACTCCGCATACTCTTGAGGAACAATTGGATGAATTCTCATAGCCACCAATAAAGAACTAACTGGCGGTCTTGACAACATATCGGCCAACTTGTTTGTAACTCCCTTCTTGTACTTGATGATTATATGAAAAGCCATCAAGTAAGACATCCACTTCATGTGTCGATCTTGTTGTAACTTGATTTGTGCATGTAGATACTCCAATGGTTTATGATCTGAGTGCACTACCACTTCTTTACCTAAGGATACACTCTCCAATGTTTAACACATTGATACAAGGCATAGAATTCCTTGTCGTAAGGTGGATAGTTCTTAATAGCACCCGAGAACAATTCTGAATGGTACTCCACTGGTTTACCATCTTGTAGCAACACTCCTCCTAATGCATAGTCAAAAGCGTCTGACTCAACTTCAAAAGTACGATGTAAATTAGGCAAAGCTAATACCGGTGCTTCTGAAATCTTCTTCTTAAGTAACTGAAAAGCTTCTTCGCGGGTCTGGTGCCAATCAAACTTTGCCTTAGCCCCTGTCATAGCATGTAGTGGTCCAGAAGTAGTAGAAAAATGTCTAATAAACTTGCGCAAGTATGTGCAAGCTCCCAAGAAACTCCTGATTTCAGTCACTGTTCTAGGTCTTGGCCAATTAGTAATCACCTCAACCTTCCTTGGATCAATCTTTCGTTTCCCACCACCAACAATAAAATCGAGATATACCAACTCCTTTTTTCCAAACTCACACTTCTTTTCGTTCAATTTCATCTGGTCTTCGTGTAACACTTGAAATACCTTCTCAACATGAATAAGATGTTCCTCCCAAGTTCTGCTATATACGAGGATATCATCCAAGTAAACAATGACAAAATCTTCTATAAAGGGTCGTAACAAATCATTCATCAAACGCATAAACGTCGATGGAGCATTACAAAAACCAAATGGCATCACCAACCATTCGAACAAGCCTTTTTTGGTCTTGAAAGCAGTCTTCCATGTATCATCTTCTCGCACTCTCACTTGATGATAACCAGATTTAAGATCCAACTTTGTAAAGACTCGATCACTCTCTAATTGATCCATCATGTCATCTATCCGTGGTAACGGGTAACGGTTCTTAACTGTGATCTTGTTCAAGTCTCGGTAATCTATACACATACGCCAGCCTCCATCCTTCTTCGGCACCAACAACACGGCTGATCCACAAGGTGAAGCACTAGGTACTATAACTACTAATTCTAGAAGTTCTAAGACTTGTCTCTTTATCTCCTCGGATTCTTCCACGGATGTGCGGTAGAGCCCTACATTAGGTAGAGAACTTTCTCCCATCAACATAATCTCATGTTCCACACTCCTCTGCGGTGGTAACCCCTTGATTTCTGAAAACAAATCTTCTAATTTCATCTTCAACCTATCTAGGTCGTCTTCTTGTTGTTTAGACAAAGTAGTCAAACAAACTCTACTCGGCTTCTCTTCTAGAGAATGGATCACAATGAGAATAAACTTTGTACTAGCATTCACCAACCGCTTAGCATGAGTGGCTGTAATCATACTTGCTCCTTCAAGGGGAGAAGTTATCGCCCGAATTAAATAAACCTGACCTTCCTTTTTAAAGGTATACTTCTGCTCCATTCTATATATAGTAGCATCCTTGTCCCACAAGTAAGGACTTCCCAGTACAACCTGACATACATCCAAGGAACTACGTCGCATGTAACTTCGTCAATGCAGGACTCATCTAGAGCAAACTTGAACGTACAATGCTGCAAAACTTGTAACCCTCCTTCTTTTTGGAGCCATCCCAACGGATATGGACTTGGATGTTTGAATGTCTTCAAACCTAGCTTTTGTACTAAACAATTTGAAAGTAAATTCTTCTGATTCCCGAGTTTATAACAGCATCAACTAATGTTGTCTTAACTTGCATCTTCACAATGAAGAGCTGTTCCCTAGGATCATCTCTTTTAGGTCCTTCCGTTGCTCCGGTCATTAGGGAAAGCTTCGAGTTAGGTTCCGTCAGTGAACTTCTTTTGGAGTTTGAGAAACTAGTGTGGTCTTCTTGGCTTCTCTCCTCTGTATCCCTCTTGGCTTAAGATGAGGATGCTTCTCCCAACACTTGTCTACTACGTGCTCTGTTTGCTTGCAATGTGTGCAAGACAAACCTCCTATGTCATTGAACTTCCCTTTGTCTTTGTTTCTTTCACCTCCTTTGACGCTGGTACCTCCAGATTTCACCTTCGGGTTTCCCTTAGAGTCAGTTTTCTTAAGCCTAACTTCAAAGGCATGAGCTTTTACGCTTGCTTCAGCGATAGTACCGACTGAAACATCTTCAACTACTTCCGTATATACTCATGGAACCCAGAGATGTACTTCATATAAATAGCATTATATCCTAAGTCCAAATCTAAAACCATAGCTTGATTATGAAATTCTAAAGTATATTATTGCACAGATTGATTGTATGCTTGCTTCAAGTTGTACCACTTGAGCCATCTTTCTTCAAGGTAGCCAACCGGATAAAAGTGTTTCCTTATGACTTGCTTGAACTTCTTCCACGACAATGCTCCTTGGTTTTGTCTTCTATAAGCTTTCCACTATATTAGAGCATGCTTTTGTAGCTTCAATGTCGCACAAGCAATCTTTCATCCTGAATTGAACTTGTCAAAGAAAAATACATCTCTAGACGCTCTATCCAATCATCTAATTTCTCTACGTCGATACTCCCATCAAAGTATCGAATTTCAACACGGAAATCGATTTTCATATTATTACTATGTTTCTTACCAAGAGGTTTGGTTTCTTTAGGTTCTTTGGTTTCTTCTCCATCCCCTAAATCTTTTTCTTCATCATCCTCTGGTTCATCTTCTTCTTCCTCATCATCCGCAGCCTCAGATGGAGTCTTGCTCTTCTTTGTCTTTGGCTTGGGTGTATTGGAAAGAATACAATTCTTAACTCTTCAAGAGTTGTTTGCATTGACTTCATGTCTTTCTATAGCGTGGCTACCTGCTCCTCAGTAGTCTTTGGAGTTTCATCACCCTTAGGTTCTTCGTCTGGCTTCATCCTAGAGTTCCTTGTCCTCTTAACGTCTTCCTGCTTTACGAGTAACTCGCCAAGCTTCTTGTAGAGAGATCTAGTGAAGACCATAAAACACAGCACTTCCCTAAAAAGAGCTAACCCGCTCTGATACCAACTTGATACGTATGATCCTCGTACTCTTGATGACTAGAGTTATTGCGGCGGAATTCGAAATAACAATAGACGAAAGATAGGTAATACGTATCCACAAGAACAAATTTACGAAGAAAGATATCTTCTCTAGATTATGAACAAGACAATATTACAATTCTCTCTTTCACGCTCACAATCTCACTAAGCTTGCTTTTGCAACACGATGGTTACCTCACAAACTTCTTCTCTAGATTTACTAGATGCCTACGATTTCCAAGCTATGAGCTAGGCACCTCTATATATAGTGGTTCGGGTTTCCCAAAACCTCCTAGGAATCTATTTCCTAATCTAAGAATCCTTCTCTATATAGGAATCCTTTCCTAAATAGAGTTCTTCCCTCAATTAACTCGAGGTCAACTAAGTTCCTAAAGCTAGAAGGAGATACACATGTATCATGCAGAGTCATCTTGACTGCTCTGATCATAGCTTCCTTAGTTTTAGCTTTCCCTCCATGTCTACTTGAGTTTCTCTCTAACCATAATTCCCACAGTATTGCGTATGAAACTGTCCTCCAAATCACGTACTGGTTCTGACTCATCTTGGATATTCTCTACTGTCTTAAAAAAAAATTCAATCAACCAACAAAAAAAAAAAAAAAAAAAAAAAAAAAGACTGATATTTTCACACACCCACCTAGCTACCTCCCCCGAAACAACAACGGGTGCAGAAACGATGTTTCTCCCGTGGCCACCCCGACTGGAGCCGGCTGAAACAAACAACATACCGTTCCAATTACAAAGGGAGAATGTGCATACAAGGGTTCTTCCCATACACATAACATTACTCACATGTGTAACTTGTATGGCAAATTCATAGTGAAAGATAAACAAGCCTACCTGGGCCTCAAAATATCCCCAGGAAACGTCGGGATATTAGCATTTGACCCTTTAAAAGAACAGTGGCTGAAATCTACAGTCTCCCCTTCAACGGTCACCTCATCAACAAAGAACGAAAACGTAGCGGTAAGCTTGTGAAGTTCAGGGCAAACCAATTCAGCAACATTTTGTGAATTCGAAATATCGACAAAACAAAATGCTCCGGTACTGCTAAGGAACACCTTCGAGTAGATTTTTAAACGCCTATTTGGGTTTAGCCCGAACAGCTCATGTATCAACATTGAGAAATCATCAACGGACATGGATTTACTGACTTTCTGGAAAACATTTTTACTTCCACTGTACTTGGGCTCATTACTGGAGAAATCGCTAATAGTCCCGCCAGACCACAAAATCACATAAATGTCGTCGTCCCCCCACCTACAGGTGTTTCAATACAAGTTGTAACAAACAACTCAAAAATAAATGCCAGTAGACGTGACATCACATTACAGGTGCATACAATAAACACAACAACAAGTGCGTAGTGGGGACAATCAAAAGGGATGAACGGGCATTGCCAATTTAAATTTCTACTGCATTACTCATGAAAGCTGATGATATTTTCTTCAACATAACAGTACAAGAGCTACTGGTAGAAGAGTACAAGAGCATCACTTTCAAAATACACAATCTGTCTGTAATTTCCTTTACAAATCCATCACAATCAGTTACATGCAACACAGTCGGGTAAGGGTTAAAATCAAAAGAGGTATAACCCCCTTACTGTTCCCAGTAAACATACATCGCAAAGGAGGTATAACCCACTTACTGTTCAAACTCAAATTACAGAATATCAATGACCTAGATAAAAATACATTAGGGTTTCTAGATTACATTAAAACCATTACCATTCTTTAATTATAAACATTAAAGATAGGAAAAAAAAATAGCAAATTAATTAGGGTTTATAGGTGGGATTCAGGTTGTAAATCAAACTGAGAATTAAACGCAAATACCTATCGCGTCATCGGAAATCTCCATGCTGTAAGATTGATCCTGCCACTGCAATTCCAGTAAGAAACAGACAGTATAGTGAACCAGAGAAGGGAAATTTCTCAGTAACCAGTGAAGTATTTCGGGAGGGAGAGAGGCTGGGGAGGAGCAGGGAAAATTTATGTTAAGTAGAGAAGAGAAGAAGAAGAACCATAACAATGGGAAGAAGATGAGAACCAAAACCGGAAATATGGGTCGGGTCAACATCAAACTAAGGTTAGTGGGGTTCCTGTAGCTACGGTTAAGAGGTGGGGTTGAGTTAAATATTGAATCGGGAATAGTTGACTGGATCGGAAGAAAACTCGGAACAAACATGGACTTAGCTTTTCAAAAGAGTTAACCAGTTAGTGGAGTTAGTTTGTAACAGTTGACACGGCTGCCGTTTTCTCATAAAAAAACATATAACACCTTATTGAATTCAAAGCATTTACCAACTTTGCAAATAATACAAAGATTTCTTCTCATTTATGTAAACAACAATCATTTCACGAAATAATCTAATGAAAATGTACTAGTCCACACATGTCTAATAGAAATTTGAATCATTTTTTAAGTTAAATGAGCAGAACATTTTCTTATATGGATTTTTGTCAATTATTTGTATGCATTACTTATTTGAATATTGCTATCACCTATTTATATACTTAATCCTAAAAAAAAATTAAAAATAAAAACACAAGTCTCTCAAAATATCATCTATTTTGGAGAGATTTTGTTCAAGCTTTTTATGGTATATTTTAACATAAAAGTCTATGAAAATCCCTCACAACCACAAATCAATGATTTCGGATTCCAAATCCAATAACAGAGAATTGTCTGGACTTTTTTGAAGTCACAATTCAATAACAGAGATTTTTAAAGATTTTAAGAAACTCTCTATTGACTAACAAGAGATTTTGAATATCATTCCTAATTCACTAACCCCATGTTAGTCGCCACCTAGGATTGGGTGCAAATGGTAGCACAAAAGTGGTATCCACAAATTGGGCTTTTGACATTAATTTTATTTCTTAAGTAAAAATTTGTAGAGAATATTACTATATTAGGTTACCATATTACCTGCCTGAATTGTATATACTTACCTAGTTACAAACGTGACTAAACAATACACATTATTGGTCATTAATCATTGTATAGAAATGAATACTATTAATAAAACCTTTCCAAAAAAAAAACAAAAAACTTTTAATAAAAATTGCCAAAATTGACTTGCAAAAACTTGTAGAACGGCTTGCCTTGAGTGGAAAAGAAAATATCAGAACCTGACTAAAGTAGGAATTTCGTCGCATTTGGTATAGTTTCGGAACTGACTCGGGTAGGGTTATGGGACCTTATAGAGCAAAGATTATAGGAACTTACTGTTTAAAAACCTATAGTTGTTGGTTTTGGAACTAACAGTGGAAACTGCAAAAACGCAATTTCGTGTTATTTGTTCCTTCAATACTCTGAATATTTTTTTATATTTACCGTCATAGGTGTAGCTCCAATAAGTAAGAATTTTTCTTTGAAAAATATAAAGGCCACAAGTAGGATAATAAGTCTTTACATTACTTACCTTGTTGACGAAGAAATTCTTCTTAGATGTCTCTGTCTATTCTTCAATCTTCAGAGTTAACTAAAAGTTAATCTTGATCTGTCATGTTTCATACGTACTCTGCCACCTAACTCTGACCTAAGTGATCGAAGTTGACTTTAATAGTAAATATCAATAATAGTTTTGGAATTTAAATTTGACAACTGCATACTTTACTATTAACGCATGTGGGTTGAATCGAGTAATGATATAACATGTATAGAATAATCTAATACTTGGTGTAAAGTTTTAAGCTCTCAGAAGTTGTCTATTTTTATGTAGTAGCCTACAGGTTTAATTGGTCTCCAAGCTATGTTACATTCTTTACATAGCGATAAATTGTTCCCTAATTAAGTAAACATGCCGGAATACGTTAATTGAGAATTACTGATCATATCTGAATAAAACTAGGTCAAGCTCAAAAACGTATAGCATATATAAGTGCCTCAACATAGAATAAATTCTTGGAAAAATAACAAAGATATGAGCATTGAAAAGTGCAACTTCTAGGTTTGAAACCTACATCTTTATGCAATAGTTTTTCTCTTGTAGTTCACAGCTACGTCACATATTTCATAAAATGTAGGTTTTGAAACCATGCATTCTTTGTTTTCAAAAAGCAATTTTAAAAAACCGTTGCTGTAAGCATTTTCTATACATTATTCTTACACAAAACCTTTGTTTACTGAAGTTAAATCATTGATTCTCTATCGTATCATCAAAAATATTTATTTACACTTTTACTCATATGATCAATGTAGGCTCCACCGAATCTAAGACTAACCAATTTACGTAAAGTTGTGTGTAGTTAGGATCATGCCTCTTTGAGAGTGTTACAGTACTTAGGAACTTTTGTAGTTCAGCTCTTTGTAATCTTCAGTTGTAATACCCAATTTGGCAGGTAAGGTTCGCCGAATGCAGGTAGGGTTCCAGGTTATATAAGAATGATTTAACCTTTACTAACACCGAGGCATTTTCAAGCATGCTTGCCTTCAAAATATTGGAAAGAACTATTTTAGTGGAAGGTCGACCACAACAAGTACAAGAACAAGCAATTATTTTGGTACAAGGTCAACGATAACCACAAGTTAAAGGGAAAAAGAAAGAAAGAAAAGACGAAATTGAGTTGCTTGCGAAAACAAGAGAAGATGATAGCCGAGCACAAAGCTAGGAATGCCTACTGATGAAGGAAAGGTCTTGTGGGGGTATAAAACGAGTTGGCCTCTAATCGTCTACGGAACCATTGTAATCATCTCACCTTATCTATTTATGTTGTTCTATTTTCTATTGATCTTCGATAGCGCTATGTTTTGTTAATGACCAGGGATATATTTTGTAGGACCACGATGATGCAAGCCTTCATCTCAAACACCAATGGTCAGCGAAATGCTTGACTGGCCCTTGTTTAAGATAGGTGAAGCCCTTGCAGATCCAGAAGCACTTGCTGAATGGTTAGGTAGAGGTGAAGCCCCTGCGGTGGTCGATATCGTCAAGAAGTCGGGATCATTTCCGGCCATTGTTAATTCCCTAATTGGATATGATCCTACTCTAGTCTCTACCTTCATTGAGAGGTATTTACGGAAGACGGATACTATGCATTTTACTTTTGGTGAGAAGACCATCACTTCAGACGACATACATGAGATTAAAGGTCTCAGCATAACATGCATATCAGTGAAGAGCACCAGCTACACCAAGGATTATGACTGGAAGAAAATTATGAGTTTGCTAAAGTAAAATGGGGTTGGGACACGACGAAGGCCGAATGGGAGAAGAAAGTTGGAGGTCATCAACATAAAATATTTCATTTGAAATCTTCAAGGGATCAATTCAAAGGGACTTCGAAGCTTCTTTAGGAAGATAAATTGACAACAGAGCGCATCAATGACATAACTACTGCATATTCTGTACATCTTGGGATGTGTCATCTTCACGGACACTTCGGGTTCTCGGGTGATACCGCATATGTACAATTGTTGGATAACTTGGAAAATTTGGGTAAGTACTCCTGGGGCACCGTGTCTTGCCTAGTTGTTAAATGAGATGAGAAAATCTTTTAGGGGGCGTAGGGATCAAATTGAAGAGAATATGGCTCTACTTCAGGTAATTCAAGCAGATTTAGTTGTTCATCATCTTATTTGTACATGTATATTCATAACTTATAATCCTATGTTGCAGTTTAGGTGTGGATATATTTGCACTTCCCAAAGTTTCCCAAAAGTACCAAAGAGAACAAGGATTGGGGAAAAGGTGAAGGTGCTCACTATCTAGGATGAATACACATACAACAACAAGACCACCAAAATGAAGGAAGATTTGATGAAATTTAGAGAACGATTGGACAACTTGACCACCATTGATGTTGTAGTCGATCCTTACCTTGAAGTGAGAGCACAAGGAAATATGGTGTGTTTCCCGGAATAACTCTATTTTGGTCCATCGTTTCACCCCACCGAATACATAATGTACAACCCGACGAGAGTGGCCCGTCAATGTAGTGGCCGGTGTACAAGTTATACCAAAAAAGGATTTTTATAACAAGGGTGGGGCATATGCACAAAAAATTGTGGTTTTTCACAAACCTCCTTATACATCCGCTGATTGGGAAAATAAAGATGAGTCGCTGGAGGATTTGGGTCCCGATCCGACAATGTCGGATGAGGTCGGGGATAATTATATGGAGTAGTACAACAAGGTTTACCATCCTCGTGTCATATGCATTGAAACTAGACCCCAAATCGGTGGCCCAAAGAAAGCCATCGATGTCTTGGTATATACGTACCGTTAGTCATTTATGATTTATTATAAGTTTAATCATGATATATACGTATTTAATGTATGTTGTATGAATTGAAACAGAGACTTCGAATCGGCAAAATGATCAATTGGTCTAGAAAAAGACATTGCAAAAGGAGTTCTAGTTAAAAGAAATGAAATGCTTATTAATTGCTTATTGAACCCAGAGAATGGTAAAGTCGGAAATCTGTTACAAGAACTACCGAAGAGGCCAAAGAGCAATACAAGAACTAATCAAGCTTCAACAAGCGGTGGTGATGTTGATGAGGCTACACAAGAACCACCACCTAAACGACATCGTGGTGGTAGTGCTCATGGAGGTCGCGATGGTGAAGGTGATGGTGATGGTGATGAGGGCTACACAAGAATCACCAGCTAAACGTGGTCGTGGTGGTGGTAGCGCTCATGGAAGTCGCGGTGGTGGTAGTGGTCGTGGTCGTGGTTAAATTCTAAATGGTTTGATTAAACTTGTTTAACTGTGGTTGTGTCGACTAAAATTTTTTGGTATGTTTGTGGTGATCGTGTTTAACTTTGGTTGTATCGACTAAACTTTTTTGGTATGCTTGTGGTGATCGTGTTTAACTTTGGTTGTGTCGACTTAAAACTTCTTTGGTATGTTTGTGTTGAATTTGAAGTTTGGTTATGTGGACTCAAAACTTGATTGGTATGCTAGTATGTGAATTAATGAAGCTTGAGTTTTTAGATTTCTGTCAGTTTTTATTGGCCATAATCGGTTGATTTTTGTCTATATCGTTTGATTCTCTGGCAATTTACTCATAAATTTGTTAGAGTAAATAAGCGTTCGATAAAATTGATTTCATACACCGATTCTGGATAGAAGGAGAGAAATGAAATTTTCCTGAATCGCTCGATGAGAGTGTTGCAATACACCGATTAATGCAACCATATACCTTCAACTCATGTCTAGTTTCTTTGCATATAATCGGCGTTTATAGACATTTTCTTACTTCGATTATTGTACAAAATTTTTGTGACTTGATATGCCTTTAATCGAAAACTAAAAGTGTATATATGCACCGATTTTGGGTGGTTTTTTCGGTCAAAAAAATCGGCACACTAAAAGGTTATAAACATGGATTTCGGGGTTTTTAAGAAGAGAATCCAGAATTGGCATATTTGGGTAGTTTTATATACCGATTGTTGTTCGTGTCCCTTCCAAGAACACGAACAATAATCGGGATATAAAGACGCTATATATGCCGATTATGGGTATAACTGAATCTAGACTAGTTTTGCAACTAATACAATTAATTAATCAACAACTAATCAAGGACATTATAGTCGTTATACATAGACGATTTTAATTTTAGGAAAAATTAATAAAGTGCGCTAACATTATACCCATTTTTTCCATGAAGCCGCGTTTTTATCAAAATACATATTATAGCCCTGCAGTTAGCCAAGTTATACGGACCCACAATTTTGGTCAAACCCAACTGACTTGTTTGATTTTAGCCGCTGAAATTACTAGGCTGACCTTACACTTACATTATCGTAAACTAGAATACGCACATCCTTTGTCTTCTCCTTATTTCTTCTTCTTTAGTCTCCCTTCTTTCACTGTTTTTTTTTCTTCTGATTGCTGGCGTTAAAGGTGGTGAGATTGATAGTTGAATTCAAAGGTAAAAAGAACAAGAAACTGCTTGTGCAAACTCGTGGAACATTGAGTCATTACTGGATTTGAGAAATCTACGAGAATAATGAAGATATGTTGTTGCCATTAATGATGTTGATCAATTAGTGGTTCTGTGCCGTGTGTCGTGTGAAGGTTGGGGAAAAGTTGATCAGGAAATTTGAAGATATGCAGAGATATGAAGAGTTGAATTTTCATTAGTCTTTTGTTAGATTTCATTTGTTTCTTTAATAGTTTCTTTCTTAATAAGATCGAAATGTTATTAGGGTTTCGTGAGATTTTAAAGATTGGATCATTCTGTTTTTTCTTCAATTTTTGTTTTTGTTCATCTCAGGCTACTGGTGATGCTTTATTAAGTAAATCAAGTGTATAATAAAATCAGAAATCGAAGCTATGGGTTGATTTGGTTAAAGGTTTAATTATATGTGCAAAGTGTAAAGGTTGATAATTAATTTGGGATGTTTATTTAATTATGTACATATTTTGATTTCTATTCGGGGAAGATCATGTTGCAAATGGAGAAAGAAGAAGATGAACAGTGGTTAACCAGGTAGTGAGTAGTGACTCAGTTTGTTAGCACAGTTTAACTCGGTTTATGTTTGACGAGTTAAGGGACCTTACTATCTTTTAACATGAAATATAATTGCCACCTAGGCAGTAACAGCCGTTATCCTATTTTTCAAAAAAGAAAAACGGGAGGAAAAAAGTTACGGTGAGCCTATTTAATAGATTCTGAAAGAAAAAAATGCGGGGTCACATTATAAGATGCATTGTAAAACAGGGTTACTTTATTTAAAGTTTTTTTTTTTTATTTTATTTCAAAATGACACCATTTTGTTTTATTGAATATGCCAAAATATATTCGATAGGGCCAAATCTGTCAGGCATTCTAGCGAGAAAGCGAAAAAAAAAGTGTAATAGCATATTTGTCACCAAACACGTGGTGAGATCCTAAAGCAGCCGCAGCCAACTATCGCGCACCGAGAAGCATACAATCAAAGCTAAGAGCACCTTGATCTATCCCAAGATGACCTAAAACCAACGGCTAAGATTAAGTTAAACCCAGCTATCGTTGACTGGGAGACAAAGGTGGTTGAGAGGTGGCAGGGGCATTAAATGCCAACGGGACAACGCACAGTGTCGACGTGGGCAACTCACAGCCAAGTATTCCACCACATATAAACGCAATAATCCAAGTCGTGCGGAAAGTTAAAGGCCCCGCAATTGAGGCAAGACGCACTCAATAAGGTCGTGCGGAATCATTCAGAAGGAATAGTGACTTCTGTGAGATTTCTATAAATACAAGACCCCTTCCAAAGAGAAGGGAGTCGACCAAAATCACGCAAACACCCAGAATAGGAATGAGAATACCCCTTTGTATCTCATCCTAGTCTAGGAAGAATCATCCCATATTATTACCTAATTGTAAGTTAGTTCATGAGTTTGTATGATCCTTTAACCATGAATACCATTAAAATGATAGTTTTATGGGGTTTTATCTAATTAATCTAAGTAAATAATGGCATGTCTACCACTGTTTTATTTCATACTCATAGAGCAAATCCATATTGGTATTCTTCAAATTTATATCTATTGATATCATTATTATCTGGCACTCACATGTAGGCTGCGATATTGATTGTGAACCTTTAATCTAAACAAGTAGATTAATGCTCTCACACACCGTATTGCTCTTCAAGGGTCACTTTTTTTTGTCGAAAAAAAGAGGGAATAAGATGTAACAGACCTTAAAATAGTTTTTGGTTCAAACAATCTAGCCCATGCCCTTGCTCATCACCACGTCAAGCTCAAGACTCAAGTAGCCGTTCGTCTTCCGTGACTCATTAAATTTGGCCCACTCCTATAATTTCGTCTTAGCACTGTTCTCTCGATAAGAAAAAAAAGGTCGGCACCGCTAGCATTTCATTTAGACAGCCAACTTTTTAGAAAAGATAGGCAGCGTATGTATGTATGTGGACAAAAATAAATCAAATGGGCATGTTATGCACAACACTGATGATTTTGAGAGAGTGAGATTGTGAAATGTTTGGGCTTCCAACTCAAAACCAATTAGCAGTGAGTGGAGTGGCCCATACAAATTATATAGAGGATCTTTGCTTTGAAGTTAGGCAATATGAGACTAATTAGGTCCTCACAGAGACATAGGAATTTTAATTGTATGTACAGAATGGCGCATCGGAGAAATGAATCGAATAGGGATGCAAAAGGAGGGAGATATCAATCACAAATTCATACAACCACTGAATATCGAACTTTTCTCAACTTAGAAAAGGGAAAAAGAAAATCTGAATATTCGCTAGTGCAGTGTTTTTTTCGGTTAGATCATGATGATTGAATACTCCATTACATTAGCACATTGGCATTGGGTTAGCCTGTGTGAGAGAGCTTTATAAGTGTAGTATAAAATGGGCACCGTCCCATTCCCACGTCCACCCCACCCCACCATGTGCAACAAGATAGACAAATAGGGGCCGGCTAATTAGGTTGCTCAAAGAGGAAAAGTTCATCACTTGACTTAAAAAAGTCTCTCTTTTTAATTTTACCTTTTTTTGCTCTTGCACTTAAAAACATACATGTGAACCACCACAATCAACATTTCCTTCCGCCTCTGGCTCTAAAAACATAGATATCATAATAGAACCCTAGCTTCATTCCCATTTTGGAAACCTCATTATAACATCAACCAAATTAACTGCTAATTTGAGCTTTGAAATTGATGTAGGCCGACCTAAATGCCTATCAAAGTTAATGTTCCCCTTCGGAGCCTCTGTCCTTGTCAATGTTTGAGAATGAAGCATCATAAATGTTTGCGAGAAACCGTGTGCTTCGGAAACCGGTTTACAAGGAAAGAGCAGCCGAAGGCTTATGGATTTTAACCATTTTTTGGTTTATGTTTTTCTGGAAAAATGTATCAACAAGAATAGAAACACCATCAATGGCATTAAAAACAGCCATGTGTTAGATTTAAGAAAATACAGTATGAAAAAATAATTAGAACACCTCCGATAGGACGGACTGACGGACGGTTGTGAGGATAACAGCTTTCTTCCAACCATTACGCTACCGGTTTGGTAGATGGAGTGCTTTTAAGAGCTTAACATCCTCTAGAATTGGTCCCGGCCAGCAAGTAGCTCTAAAAAAATGCTCTAATTGCTTGAAAGTTGAAACCTAAGACAAATATAATCCAACTTTTCAGACCTGCTTAATGATAACAAAAAGAATCTCATCCTCATTTTAACAAAACTCAAGTGGATTAGTTTCTTTTCAATTATATAAACACATTTCTGCTGCTCTTACTTACTTAAACACAAGTTATATGGATGGATACATAGTCATCATCAGGGTTGGGTTGGGTTGGGTTGGGTTGGGATAAACTTGCCTTTTTCAGAACATACTACTCACTGAATGGTTTCATTTGTAATTAAGAATCCAGTCGAGGGTATTCTCGAAAACTTGACCTTAACCAACTACTCCTCTGTTTCAGAGCAGAGCAGAGCACAGCAACAGAGTACACCTTCGTAAATCTCTCTTCCTCTGTCTTTTCTCAGAAATGGTGAAGAAAACAACAAGTTCGTGTCAGTTAGTGTCTCTTCTTACTGTTCTCTTCGTTATAATCTTCACCGGCTCATTATTTTCAACAACTTGTGTTGAAGCAAGAAAGAATCATCACCATAGAAATGCTAAGAATCATCATGGGCATCAACATAGTCATAATAATAACAAGAGGGGACATTTTCCTGCGCCTTCTCCGGCACCTGCATTTCAGCCTGCACCACCAAATCCTTACACGAAGAAATCAAACATTTTCGATGTTTTGTCTTTTGGTGCTAAAGGGGATGGAATTGCAGATGATTCCAAGGTAGAAAAAAATCTTACATGTTTTTTTGAGTCCTGCTGTATAAAACCCCTTCAAGTTTGCTTTTTGGGTTATAAAATTTGTAATTTGCATCTCGCTGCAGGCATTACAAGCTGCATGGAAAGCTGCATGCCTAGTAGAAGGGGGGATAGTTGAAATCCCATCGGAATTCAAGTTTCTCATTAAACCAATTACACTTGAAGGAGGTCCATGCAAACCTCACCTTGTTCTGCAGGTATATATACATGTTGATAGTTTTTGTGTTGGCTAGTATGTTTGATTTCCAAACTTTATCAGCCAAATGAGATGCGATTTTGATTTGATTTCTGACATGGAATAAACAGATTGATGGGATTATGTTAGCTCCACCAAATATAGGTTCATGGTCAAAGTCCGATTTGTATCAATGGATAAACATCAAACGGACTGAAAACTTCACAATTCAAGGGGGTGGAGTTGTTGATGGCCAAGGTTTTGCTTGGTGGAAGCCTAATGAACTTAGCTACATTCAGGTATCAACATATGTGATCACATAGATAGACATTGTATTTTCAGATAAAATTAACATTCAGTGCTGAACCAATCCTTTATTTTTCTCATTTTAGCAGAAGACATCGAATCACATGCCAGACATGAAACCAACTGTAAGCAGAGATATCTGAAATTGCAAGTTATGAAAATTCATCTGATTAAAATGTCTTTCCTAACTTACGAAGATGTTCAATTTTGGTTACATGTATACACCTTGCAGGCTGTGAGATTCTATGGGAGTTACCATGTTACAGTTAGAGACATAAGAATCATTAACAGTCCATTGTGCCACTTGAAATTCGACAATTCACGCTATATAAATGTCAACAATGTTACGATTACTTCGCCTGAGAACAGCCCAAACACAGATGGAATTCATCTTCAGAACAGCCAAGATGCAGAAATTCAACACTCCAACATTGGATGTGGTAAGTGCATTGTGTAGGACACATTAAGCTTGAGTATGTGATTTTAAGTTATAGTTGAAAGGACCATGTCCAACCAACCTAATAACGGCCATCATAAGTACCATTCACTGAATGGAGAGAATAATCTAAAAAGATTTGGTGTATAGTAGGAGAGATTGCCCTAGTTTTGTTGCTATTACTGAGTGATATACACGTGGAGATCGTACAATGGTCATTTGAGGTATCTACTCATTCGAAATATCATGTAGTGGGTGGGTATTGCCGAAACAGGGCAATCTTTAGAGCACAGGGTCAAATACCCTACACTGAAAAGACTCACAAATGTAAAGCCCCTGGAAAGGGCAATACTCTATAAACACTCACAAACTAACAAGTAAAAATGGTATGTCTGTTTGCAGGAGATGACTGTGTATCAATACAGACAGGATGTTCTAATGTACATGTTCATCACATAAATTGTGGACCTGGACATGGAATTAGGTGTGTTTAATTGAAACTTAAATGTCTATCTCACTTGTATTTGACATGATATGTACTTACTTGTTTTTTTTTCAGCCTTGGTAGTTTAGGGAAGGGCAAGAGTGTCGCGTGCGTTAAAGACATCGTCGTCGACAACATACTGATGCAAAATACTATGTTTGGAGCAAGGATTAAATCATGGCAGGTAAAAGCGACGGCGCCTCTGTTCACTACATTGTTAAAATAGAAAAAAAATCAATCGACTTTCATTTTCGCAGGGAGGTATAGGATCGGTGAAGAATGTAACGTTTTCCAACATTCAAGTCTCTAATGTTAGCACACCGATCATGATAGACCAATACTACTGCGACAAGCAAAAGTGCAAGAATCAAACAGAAGCCGTGGCCATAACTGGTGTGAAATTTAATCAGATAGTCGGAACATACACAAGCCAGCCATTACATCTCGCGTGTAGTGATAGTGTCCCATGCACAAACGTCGATCTAATCGACATCCAACTAAAACCATCATTAGTCTCTAGAGGTTTTCATCAAGCTCTATGTTGGAACTCACATGGTAAATCTCAAGCTCCTTTACTTCCTTGGAGCATCGATTATTGCCTAAGAAGCGGAGGAGGTAAAAGACCATCAAAATCACATAGTGATCGTATTTGTTAGCTCAACCAACACTGTAAATTTCTTGATTATCGCGCGCCATGGCTGAGAACATTTTTATTTTTCAATGGCACTAACATTCCCAATCAGTTTGTGTCGTGTAATAATGTTGGTACTTTTAGTAAATCTTATTTGATGCAGTAGTACGTGGTTGTATTTTGGTCCCTGACGGTCTTCTCTTTGGAACTTGGAAGCATATTCACAAAAGTAATTAGACATGAAGGGAAAAAGGTGTGATAGAAAAGAAAAAGAATGACATTTTGTAAAGTCAGTAGTTCTGAACTCGTTAGGAACATTTACTGGTAAGAGACAGAATTAAATATATTTTTTTTTGTCTTGTTACTCTTACTCTGATATGTAAAAATTGGAGTGTCGATGAATTTCCAAACTCACGCTTGAGTACACAGCCTTCACCACTTTGCTAGAGACTAATTTGCAATTCCAAACTAAATTTGAAATATGTTGTGGTGCTGGCTAGGACGCAGAAGGCAAGCTGCTACTGATTTGGAACATAAGCAATTATCAACTGCCAGTCTTTTGTTGCACACAGATGTTGCGGCTCTAATGTGAGGGGTACTGAATTGTAAGAGTTCACGCGCATTCTGTATCAAACCCCCTGCTTTTCTTAAAAGGTTTGGAAACTGTGTGTTACTCATAGCAAGGTTGAACAATATAAGAGAAGAAAAAGTTATTCGAGTTGCCAGTGATTGTCCAAGGGTGGTTTGAGTGTAGTGGAAGATCATTTCCAATGGAGGGAGAGAGGGGCCGGGGACCAAACTGGGATTCCAAGGTGGTTGCCCACATGGCGGCAGCAGCAGCCTTCCTTGGATCACACAACTAGCAAGTGAGAAGGCAAATAATATGCTTCTTCCATATATACAGGTGGTGAGCCAACTGAAAGGAGGAAAGAGCAAATAATACTGCAACTTGCACCAATCAACGAATTACTTCATCAGGTCACAAAAGTGCAGTTTCTGACTAAGATTTTCCTGCCAACCTGCAGGAACTTACCTTAACTAAACTTTCACTCGCTAATAACTATTGGGACCATGCAGAAAAAGCATTGCAGTATCCCCGAGTTCAACGCTGGCAGTACTTGAACTCGATCAATGACTCGATAACAAATACTCCCTCCGTCCCACATAAATTGAGCTAGTTGGGATTTGCACA
>JAJJMA010184712.1:8840-22892 GCA_023529015.1 Papaver nudicaule | reverse complement strand
TACTTAGTCAATCTATCTACTACCACCATGATGACATCTCTGTGATTAGATTTGGGAAGTCCCTCAATGAAGTCCATTGTAATGTGTTGCCATGCTCTCTCAGGTATGGGTAGTGGTTGTAACTTGCCAGCTGGATGTGAGAGCTCATGCTTGTTTCTTTGGCAGTTGTCACAAGAGCTGATGAGGCAGATCAAATCTTTCTTCAACCCTTTCCAATAGAAGTAGTTCTTTGCTCTGCAGTAGCTACCTTGTATTCCTGAATGACCACCCACAGCAGATGAATGAATAGAGTGGAGGATTGAGGACCTCAAATTGTTTGTAGTTCCTATGTAAATTCTCCCCTTATATCTGATGATGCCCTCACTGTAAGTGAAGTGTGGTACTGAATCAGCTTTCACCAAAAGTTGTTGTATTAGTTGAGTAGCCCAAGTGTCTTGTTCATAGCTAGAGATTACTTCAGTTGCCCAAATTGGTGAAGACAAACTCAAGGAATTACATGCTAAATTGGAGTCATAAGTGGGTAGCCTAGAGAGTGCATCAACAGCTGTGTTGTCCTTCCCCTTTTTGTAGTGTATTGTATAGTCATATCCCAAGAGCTTCATTAACCATCTTTGTTGGAGGAGTGTAGTAATCTTTTGATCCATGAGGTACTTGATACTTTCTTGGTCAGTATTGATGATGAAGTGATGGCCTGTGAGGTAATGTCTCCATTTTGTAACAGCCATTACAACACCCAAAAGTTCTTTTTCATAAGTTGAGAGGCCTAGGAATTTTGGACCTAATTCCTTGCTATAGTAAGCTATTACCCTGCCTTCTTGCATTAGGACTGCACCAATTCCCTTACTATAAGCATCAGTCTCCACCACAAATGTTTTGTTGAAGTCAGGAAGAGCTAAAACAGGAGTTGAACACATAGCCTTCTTGAGAGCTTCAAATGATTGCAGAGCTGCATCAGACCACTGAAAGGCATTTTTCTTCAGCAAGTCAGTCAATGGTCTGCTAATGGACCCATAATTTTTCACAAATTTTCTATAGTAGCCAGTAAGACCCAAAAATCCCCTTAATTCTCTAAGGTTTTGAGGTGTTGGCCAAGACAATATGCAGGAAATCTTCTCTAGGTCTGCAGCTACACCCTCAGAAGTGATGATATGTCCTAAATACTCTAGAGAAGATTGAGCAAAGCAGCATTTGGAGAATTTAGCATACAATTGATGTTGTCTTAACAAAGACAGAACACAATTAAGGTGTTGGACATGATCTGAAAGTGTAGGACTATAGACAAGAATGTCATCAAAGAAAACTAAAACAAACTTTCTTAAATAAGGTTGGAAGACTGAGTTCATAAGAGCTTGAAATGTAGCAGGGGCATTAGTAAGGCCAAATGGCATTACTTTAAACTCATAGTGACCATGATGGGTTCTAAATGCAGTTTTGTATTCATCAGGTGCATGTAATCTAATTTGATGATAGCCTGACCTTAAATCTATCTTAGAGAAGAACTTAGACCCATGTAACTCATCAAGTAATTCATCAATCACAGGGATAGGAAACTTATCTTTGATTGTGACATCATTGAGCTTCCTGTAGTCTACACAAAACCTCCAAGAGTTGTCCTTTTTCTTCACAAGTAATATTGGAGAAGCAAAGGGGCTGTGGCTCTCTTGAATTATTCCATCCTTGAGCATCTCATGGACCAATGATTCCACCACTGACTTGTGGATATAGGGGCATTTATAAGGTCTCAGATTGACTAGAGAGGCATCAGGTTTGAGTGTAATTTAATGATCTAATGCTCTTTTGGGTGGTAGTTGTGTAGGCTCAGAAAAAACATCAGCGAGTGTAATTTAATGATCTAATGCTCTTTTGGGTGGTAGTTGTGTAGGCTCAGAAAAAACATCAGCAAAATTATCAAGCATGGCTTGAACTGGCTCTGGAATAGCAGTGGTAATAGGAGTGGCATTGACAGCAAATAATTGACCAATTAGGCCATGAGAATGTTTGGAGAAGAAATTCTTCATGGCTTTGCCACTTATTTGTAGTAAAGTTGGCTTTGAAGATACACCCTGCAAGGTAATTTGGTTACCCATATGTTGAAAAGAAATAGATAACTTGGCCAAGTTGATCAACACATCACCTAGTTCTTTTAGCCAATCTGCACCCAATACAATGTCACAGCCTCCAAGGGGTAACAAGTGCAGATCTCCTTCAAACTTGTGAGTTTGCATCCACCAAGTGAGATTATTGCAAATTCCAGTACAAGTTGTTCTATCTCCATTAGCAACTGTGACCAATAAATGAGGTGTTGGTGTGATTGTACAACCCAATCTTTTAGCTAGTTCCACATCTACAAAGCTGTGAGTGCTACCAGTGTCAACCAAAATCAGAATTTCCTGCTTCTTCAAAAATCCAGGGATACGAATAGTGTCACCACCAACACTCCCAGTGAGGGCATGAAGAGAAATTTCCATTGTGCTGTCCACCAATGGAGTCTCAGGACAATCTACAAATTCATGTTCAGTTGAGTCTTGCACATCCTCTTCAGCTACCACCATGAAAAGCTGATTTGGATTTTTGCAACGATGGCCTGGAAAGAATTGTTCATCACAATTAAAACAAAGGTTCTTAGCTCTTCGCTGATAAATCTGTTCTTGTGTTAGACGACGTACATGAGGTGGTAAGTAAGGTGATTTTGGTGGTGGTGTTGAGTTGGATGAAGTGGGTTTTGTAGTGTTTAGTGGGTTTGGTATTGGTGTTCTGGAAGGTGATGGAAATGATGGTTTTGGAGACGGCTTAGTGAAATAATTGTTTGAGTATTGAGGTCTTGAAGAAGATGAAGGTTTTAAGGCTGTGGTTTGTTGTGTCAGTGCGTGTTCTTGTAGTCTAGCCAGGTAAAACGCACTTGAGAGTGTAGTTGGTTTATGCATCTGAACCAAACTGCGGAGCTCAGCTTTTAACCCACTAATAAAGCTTAACACAAAGTAATTTTCATCTAAACCAGGGTTATTGATCAGCATGAGAGCTTTCAGTTGCTCAAACTGTTCATAGTACTCATCTACAGTAGAGATCTGATGTAACTTGTTAAAACATCCCACATAGTTATCATTAGCGAGGTCCTCAAAACGAGCACATATGTCTGCTACCAGATCTGACCATTGAATAGAACTTTTACCTGTTTGGTAGTCAGAGTACCACGAATCAGCTTTACCATCAAGATGTAGAACAGCAAACTCCACCATATCTTCCTCTGTTGTATTATGAATCTTGAAAAATCTCTCACACTTCCGGATCCAGCTCCTTGGGTTGTCGCCATCAAATCTTGGAAAATCCAGCTTAGGGGTTTTGAAGAAATGAACTGTAGATGTGGTGTTTTGTATAGGGGAGTCTGTCTCATCTTCTCCCTCCACTGAAGGAGCTTTCTTTTTCAGCTTTGATGAGGATGCGTCAGAAGAAAGGAGATCCAGAAGTTTGGATAACTTATCACTCAGATCTTTGAAGCCAGCTGTATTTTCCTTCATCATCTTTTCATTAGCTTTTGCATTTGTTGTACGTAGAGCAGCATCACGGGTGTACAACTCAGTGAGGTCTTTAAGTAATTGATTTGTTTCTTTACCTGTGTTGTCCAAATCCTTCATGGTTGGACCTGTCATCCTCACACAGAGCAAGATCTACTGGATGATACCAAATGTAATGAATTTGCGTATTCTATTGATTATCAAAGGACATTACAACTCACAGTACAACTCCTCTCTTCTCTCTTCTCTTATTTCTCTATTCTCTAACTACTCAACCAGTACAATTCAAAAGGCTATATAGTCACGGACTAAACCCTATAGCCAAAACCTAACAGCCGCACACGTGGACACATCACAACCGTTCAACGCTAACTATTAATTATACTAATAAATCCTACTAAACAGAATTAACAGAAATATTAATTACGTCCTTCACACCAACCCCCCACAGCAGATAAGGGCTACCCCAGACCATGACAAATAACTGGAAATCAAATGAGAATGGGTCTTATGCTTTTGTGCACAGTAGATGTCTATTGAATGTCAAAAATGCACTTAGATCTTGGAATGTTCATACCTTTGGTAATATCCATACACAAATAAGGACATTGCAAGTATCAGCTTGCTGATTTAGCTCAGAATAGTAGCCACAATAATGAAAATTTGAGAGTTTCATTAGAAGAAAGTCTTAAGCATTGGTATACTGTTAGGCAGGAATATTACATGCAAAGGGCTAGAGAGAATGTGCTGAATTTTGACAATAAAAATACTAAATATTTGGGCTATTTAATGTTTGGTACCCAGCAAATGTCCAACACATAGCGTTGGTACCCAACATTTGAAATATTAAGGTTTGGTACCTGGATCAACTGTTGACTGTTAAAGTCAAACTTTGACCAAGCTATTTCCCATCTTTATTTTATTTTCTCTAATTTAGTAATTTTTATTAAAATATTTTTTGTTTACAAATGTATCCCTAACAAGAAACCTTATCTTTCTTCTACCTCTTTTTAGTTCGTGTTTCTGGTTTGTAAGCCTGTAACACTTATTATCTTCCTCATTCTTCACTTGCAATCAAAACAGAAAATCTCATAACAAAATCAAAATCCCAATCAAAGTATCAAATCCCAATTGAATCCCTAACTGATATGCAATTAAAACCCAATTAACCCTGCTAAGAATCATAAACTGAATTCTAATTAGAAATTCAAAACGAAACTATAATTATAAACCACTTCTAGATTGAGCCAACTGCTGATAAAACTGATTCAAAGCTTGAGGATATAAAACCCCAATATGTCCATCTTGAAAAAGATCGAGTTCTAATCCCGAAGTTGTTGATTTCCTCCACCACCCAAAATTGAACTAAAACTCATTTGCCCCATATTAGAACCAGGCAATTCATATCCATGAAACCCAATTCTAGGTAAAAAATTAGAGCTTTCGTTACCCAAATTGGATGTGGATGGTCCTAAACCCGATGGCGGCGATACAAATCTCCACCAGCACCACCACCTGAAAATTGACTCACAGATGACCATAATCCATGGGATTTTCCCAGATTACTGCCTCCCAACATAGCCCAATTAGCCCGTTCAGCATTCCCACCACCCAATTCATCAATCTTTTGATGTAAACCAGCTACACCAGAACTCCCTTGTGCAGAAACAGAAGCACCAACAACAGCTAAATCAGAAGCTAGTATACTCTATATTCTAAAAGCGTAAAAGTATCTTTTAGGTAGAAACCCATTTCTGGTTGAGTTATGAAAACGTAGTTTCCATCGAAAGGGTGGTGATTTGAATGCTTGGACTGATGATTTTGATGGAGGATGTGCATCGTGGAAGAAACAGAAGAGAGTAAAAGAGAGGGTGTGATGAAACAGGTGAAAGTATGCACATACGACCGAAGTCGGTGGAGAAAAATGCTTAAAAATTAGGTTTTCTTAAGGACAAAGAGGTAAAATCGTTATATGTTTAATTAAAATCTTAAAAATTCTTTATAATTATTGGTCAAAGTTTGACTTTAAAAGTCAACGGTTAGTCCAGGTACCAAACCTTAATATTTCAAATGTTGGGTACCAACGCTATGTGTTGGACATTTGCTGGGTACCAAACATTAAATAGACCTAAATAGTTTCATGATAAAGTTAATTTCAGGAAAAGAAAAACTCAAATTGAATGTTTGCAGAACAACTTAGGATTGTGGTTAACTGATAGAAACATGATTGCATCTGAGTTAAAGACCATTTTTTCACAATTAGTAGGTCTACAAATCCACATAATCCTACTGATTTTCTTGCATCTATAGATCCTTGTATCAGTAATGAGGAGAATGAATCTCTTATTCATCCTCCAACTGGTGAGGAAATAAAAAATATTGTGTGGCAGATGCAACCATGGACCTCTCCTGGTCCGGATGGCTACCCTCTGGTTTTTACCAAAAGATGTGGGATGTGGTTGGAAAGGATACAATAAATATGGTTAAAGCTTTTTTAAATTCAGGACATCTGTTGAAACAAATGAACCACAGTTTCAATTCATTAATCCCTAAGAATAGTACTCCTAAAACAGCTTCTGAATTTCGACATATTAGCTTAAGTAATGTGAGTTATAAGATAATCTCCAAACTGTTAGCAAGTAGGTTGAAAACTGTCATGGATAAGTTCATAAACCCATACAAGCTGCATTTTTGTCATCTAGGCAAATAACTGATAATATCGTGTTGGCACATGAACTAGTGGATACAATTAGGAAGAACGCCTCTAAATCTGGTCTTATGGCTGTAAAATTAGATATGTCGAAGGCGTTCGACAAAATAGAGTGGAGTTTTTTGATTTCTATAGTTAAGCAATTAGGGTTTGCTGAACATTGGTGTGTTATGATAGAACAGTGCATCTCAACTGCATCTACATCTGTGTTACTCAATGGTGCTCCAGGTGAGGTTTTCTACCCTACAAGGGGTCTTCGACAAGGAGACCCTTTGTCGCCATATCTCTTTATAATTTATATGGATGCCCTTTCAAGAATTTTGATTGCTGCTGAACTAAAGGGTGAAATACAAGGTATAAAAGTTACCAAAAACAGTCCTTCGGTTAGTCATTTGTTCTTTGCTGACGATTGTCTAGTGTTTGCTAAGGCCACTGTGCAGGGTGCTAGGAGCTTGGATGGTATACTAAAGAGATTTAGTCTTTTCTCAGGTCAGTCCATTAACTTTGAGAAGAGTGGAATAACACTTAATCCAAAAACTGAACTTAGAAGAAAGAAACAAATCTCTGACATTCTAGGTATCAAAAGGTTAGGACTGCAGGACAAGTATCTAGGTGTCCCATTGCTGATACATAAAAATAAGATAGAAACCTTTAGACATCTGCTAGATAACTTCGATAAGAGGTTAAGTACATGGAAAAGTAAACATTTGAAACAACCGGATAGAACTGTATTGACCCAATCAGTATTGGGCTCCTTAGATTCTCATCATTTGCCAGTTTTCCCATGTCGATTAACTTGACAGATAGAATAGATGCCATACAACGTAGGTTTTGGTGGAACAAGAAAGGTAACAAAGGGCTACATCTTAAAAGGTGGGAGGTTATCACATCTCCAACTGCACTACGGGGGTTAGGCATCAAAAGAACTGAACACATTAACACTGCTTTGTTGACAAAATTGGCATGGAGGGTAGTCACTGAACCTGAAGCACTTTGGGTTCAAGTGCTAAAACATAAGTATTTTCCTGATGGGCATCCCTTAGATAATATAAATGGTAAGAAGGGGTCTTGGGTATGAAAGGGGATTTGTAGGGGTTTGAAAGTGGTCGAGGAAAATTGCTGCTGGGAAGTTGGGGATGGAAGGAACATCTCTATTGTAGAAATGAGCCTCCTGACTCAACCTTCGCTTCATTTGCAATGAGAAACGTAAGTCAACTAATAGTTCAGGGTGAGGCTAGATGGG
Source organism: Papaver nudicaule (assembly GCA_023529015.1). NCBI lineage: Eukaryota > Viridiplantae > Streptophyta > Magnoliopsida > Ranunculales > Papaveraceae > Papaver > Papaver nudicaule. The sequence continues at coordinate 15,427 of JAJJMA010184712.1, read as the reverse complement.
ATGTTGATATCCTAAAGGCTCTCTTTGATAGTGAAACAGTTAAGGAAATATGTGTATTAAGATACCTATGCAAGGGACAGACAAAACTAGATGGAAGCCGACTTACAATGGAATCTTTTATGTTAAGTCCGCATATAAAGTTATAACTGACCCTTTGTTTGCAGGTATACAAGTTACATTTCCCTGGAAAGCTTTTTGGAAGTCTAATCTACCACCAGTAATTAAACATTTATTGTGGAAATGTGTCCACAATTGTTTATCTGTAAGATCTAGACTACATAGGTTTGTTTCAAGTATAGCAAGTGTATGTCCGCTATGTAATTGTGACGAAGAAACGACACAACATTTACTGTTAGATTGTCATGTTTCTAAGTCTATTTGGCTAGTTGTAGCACCTAACATTGCAGGTATGGTCGCTGGAAAACAAATCAAGGAATAGGTGAGTAGTTGGTATGATAATAATGGCACTGGTGGTGGGTGTCAGGAAGATTTGATAACTACAGCAGGTTTTGTGCTGTGGCACATTTGGAAGTTAAGATGTGGTGTGATCCATGAGAAATTCCAACTTAATATGGATCATTTGTAAGGCAGATTACTAGTGAGATGGTGGAGTGGAATGAGCATTCTAGCAGAAATGTAACTCATGTTAGAGTAAACAATAGGAACATACAGACTTGGAAGTTGCCAGACCAAGGGTTTATTAAGTTTAATTTTGATGCTTCATATGATAAAGATACTAATGCCATGGGTACTGACTGATTGTGTTTTCTGATGCAGGTAGATGCGGAGGTGCGGCCTGTATTCCAGGAGTAGTTGCAAATGAAGAAGAAGCGGAAGCTGTTGCTGCACTAGAGGCAATCAAATGGGCAAACTATCAGGCAGTGGAAAAGATTCATTTGGAAGGGGATTCATTGAATGTCGTGAGAGCCATTAATGGCGATGTAGGGTCAGTCAAGTGGACTAATAATCCTGTTATACAGGATTGTAGGTTATTGTTAGAGTCTTTTAATTCATGGGTATGTACGCATGTCCACAGACACATGAATAGCATTGCTGATAGTTTAGCAAAAGAAGCTAGATTAGGTTGTCATGCTCAGTATTCAAGTAGTAATGTTCTTAGATGGGTTCAAGTTCTCTGTAAAGAAAAACTAGATGTAGTCAGTTTTTAAATTGAAATAAATCTCCTTTCCTATTAAAAAAAAAATGTTATGAATTTTTCTACGGATGTTTTTTTAGCTTATTTAACTTCATGGATGGATTTTAGATGCGTGTGCTTAAGTTTATGGATGTTTGAAACTAGTTTTTGGATGTTTAATACCAAACATTGCAGGTATTTCAAATTTAATCATGTTTTGGTAATAATAAGGTTTTAGTGCATTTGCCAATTTTTACCGCTAGTTACGAGTGCTTTTCGCAGAAAAATACAAGCCGTAACCAACCTACGACTTGAAGATAATACCAGTTATCAGTCGTAAGTTATGCAACCTAAATCAACTTAACAGACAGGAGCACTTACGGCTAGTAGTCCCACTACAATTTAATGGCGGACCAAAGGGTGAAAGCAAACAAGGTTCGTAAGAAGCTTGTATTTGCTAGAGATACGAAGGGAGGCTTAAGTTTCGTAAGAAGATTAATGATAGTTTGATTGAATAATCAAAGTTTATAAAAGTTCAATAATAATAAGATGTGTCTTCTCATCAAGAGAACTGGCCTATATATAGGCTTACATAACCGACTAAAGAATAAAGAAAGGAAACCAACCTAAACTAGGAAAGTAAAAGAGTCTTGTTAAACAAGAAATACTCATAAGAGTAGAATAAAATACTAATGCATAAATAAGGAATGCAGTACTAAAGATGTACTACATCAGTCCCCCCTTCTTGAAAGAAACTCGCCCTCGAGTTATCCAGTAAATAGAACTTCATTTTCTCCATGGAATGTGAAAATCTCTTGCACGTTGAAGATATTGGAGATGTTCCAATCTGGTGGCAGATCAATGACATAAGCATTGTCACTGATTTTCTTCAGAACTTTGAACGGTCCATACTTTTTCATCTTTGTTTTGTTGTAAGTTCCAGTAGGAAAACATTCCTTTCGTAGATGAATCAGCACTAATTCTACTTCTTGGAAAGTCTTCAATCTTCTATGTTTATCTGCAGCCTCCTTGTATTTGGCGTTTGAATCTTCAAGCTTTGTCTTCACTTCTTGATGTATTTGTGAAGCTTTGTGCACCAAGTTGTCTGCTTTTAAACTAGACGGCTGCAGCTTGGGAAGTACTACCAAGTCCAAAATATGATTAGGAACTTTAGAATACACAATCTCAAAAGGTGTCTTACCTGTAGACCTATTGACTGATGTGTTAAAAGCAAATTCCATGTGTGGGAGGAGATTGTCCCATTGTTTTTCCTTTCCTTCTATAAGCTTAGCTCTAATCAGATTCCCTAAGGAACGATTGACTACTTCAGTTTGCCCGTCAGTTTGAGGGTGAGCAGTTGTGCTGTATTGCAACTTAGTTCCCAAACACATCCATAAAGATTTCCAGAAGTAGCTTAAAAACTTAGTATCTCGATCAGATGTGATGGATTTAGGAACCCGATGCAAACGTACTACCTCTTTGAAAAACAAATAAGCAACATTTGTAGCATCTGTTGTCTTCTTGCAAGCTATGAAGTGAGCCATCTTTGAATAACGATCCACTACAACCATAATAGAGTCATTCCCTTTTGACGTACATGGTAAACCAAGCATAAAATCCATACTAATATCAACCCATGGAGCATCAGGAACAGGAAGTGGAGTATATATCCTGTGTTTTGAATTGTCCCCTTGGATTGCTGACAAATCATGCATTTTCGGACATATTTCTGAACATCTCTTTTCAAAAGAAGGCCAAAAGTAACGTTCCTTAACCAAAGCTATGGTTTTATCACGTCCAAAATGTCCTCCAAGTCCACTACCATGCAGTTCTTGAATAAGATGAAGACGTAATGAACATTGTGGTATGCATAACCTATTTCCTTTGAAAAGAAAACCATCTTGAATGAGATAGTCATCCATACCGCCTGTAGAAGAACCACACTTCTCCCAAAGTGACTGAAAATATGGATCATCACTATAAATATCCTTCAAGAAATAAAAAGCTACACTTTCATGTCTAAGAGTGACTAAAAGATGAGCTCGTCTACTCAAAGCGTCAGCTACTTGATTTAATTTGCCACTTTTGTACCGAATAGAGAAAGTGTACTGATTGATGGTAGATAACTACCTATCGTGCATTCTGTTGACCTTAGCTGAAGTTTGTAGAAACTTAAGAGCTTGATGATCAGTGTTGACAATAAACTCACTGTGAATGAGATAAGGATGCCACTGTTTCAATGCTTGAACAAGTGCTATCAATTCTAGCTCATAAATTGACCACTTCTTCCTTGTATCTGAATTCTTTTCACTGTAAAAAGCAACTGGATGATCTTCTTGAGATAATACTGCGCCTATGCCAACAATAGAAGCATCACAGTGGATTTCGAATGGTTTCTCAAAGTTTGGCATAGCGAGAATAGGCGCACTACACAGCTTCTCCTTGAGTAAATTAAAACTTTTGTCTGCTTCTTCAGTCCATTCGAAATTTTCCTTCTTCAAACAATCTGTTAAACCAGCAGCAATGGAGCTAAAATCCTTCACAAACCTTCTGTAGAAAGAAGCTAAGCCATGAAAACTGCGTACATCACGTATTGAAGTAGGAGTAGGCCAATCAACAATTGCATTGACCTTAGAATCATCCACACAAATACCGTCACTGGATGCAATATAACCCAAGAATGCAACTTTGTTGGTAAGGAATGTGCACTTTTTCAGGTTCACATACAACACATTCTCTTGTAATACCTTAAACACTTGAGATAAATGTTCAAGATGTTCTTCTTCATTGCGGCTATAAATAAGAATGTCGTCAAAGTAGACTATGACAAATTTCCCAAGAAAAGGCTGTAAAACTTGATTCATTAGACGCATAAACGTGCTAGGAGCATTAGATAACCCAAATGGCATGACAAGCCACTCATTTAATCCTTCACGAGTTTTGAATGCAGTCTTCCATTCATCACCTTCACGGATACGTATTTGATGATAACCACTTCGTAAATCAAGTTTTGTAAACACTTTAGAACCAGCAAGCATGTCTATCATGTCGTCAATCCTAGGTATAGGAAATCTATAGGGTATTGTCACTCTATTCAGGGCTCTACAGTCAATGCACATACGATAACCACCATCCTTTTTGTCAACTAAAAAGGCCGGGCTAGCACAAGGACTCTTACTAAGTCTAATCAATCCCTTTTGCAAAAGATCATCAACTTGTCCCTGTAATATCTCATGTTCTTTCGGACTTAATCTATAATGATCTTGGTTAGGAAGGGAAGTTCCAGGGATAAAATCAATTTGATGCTGCAAATCTCTCAAAGGTGGTAAAATATTTGGTAATTCTGTTGGGAATAACTCACTAAAGCATGATAAAAAATGTCGTACCTTTTCAGGAATTTCCACCATTGGTTTAGCAGCTTCATGTGAACTAAAAGAATGAGTTTTCTTCGAAGAACGAGCAATGGTACCAACTTAAACAGCAGTACTCTGGTCTGAGTGTTCTCTTACAGCTGAAGGAGATCGTATAGGCCACAATACCTTTGTAAAACCATCATGTTCAAACATGTAAGTATTCTCAAAGCAGTCATGAGCAGCGCGTATGTCATACTGCCATGGTCTTCCCAGAAGTAAACTTGTAGCAGTCATGTTAATCACATCACAGAGAGCATGATCTTCATACCCAGGGAATGAAAAATATACTAAGCACTGATGAGTAATCTTCTGAGTAGAAGAACTATTAATCCAACCCACAGAATACGGATTTGGGTGCAGTGTAACTGGCAAACCCAACTTCTCAACTATATTGGCAGCTACGTAATTCTCAGTACTCCCACTATCAATGATCATGCCACAACATTCTCCTCCAATAGTGCACCTTGAGCTGAATATGCTATGTCTTTGTGAAAGACATGGTTCAGTAAGTAGCATAGGACGAATCATGCCAAGAAAATCAGTATCATAAGATTCATGCATGTGTTCATAATTCTGGTCATAATCATTCCATCCTTCTTCTTCTTATGTATCCTCTTGAACCTGAGCTTCACCAATGTATCCATTGAACTTACGTCAATCACTGGAGGTATGACCAGTTAGGCCACACTTGTTGCACTTATCTTCTCTAAACTTGGTATAAGTATTCCGAGGCTTGGATAACGGTGGAAACTGCTGTCTATTCTCAGTGGAGCGAGAATTTGGTTTTGGTGGTACGTTAATCACAGGTGTACTTTCAGCTGGAAGCGGTGTTTGGTTGTGAGAAAAGTTGGTTACCGGCTTTGGTCGGTTATAACCTTCTTCTTGATAGTTTTGGGCTCCATTCGAAACATCTTGACTTGCAGAACTAAAATAATTCTGCTTTCCGGGATATGCAGTTCTATTATTGTTCGGCATTCTAGTCTGACGCTGATATGCAGGATTTGAACCACGTAAAACACGACTTTCTACCTTCATAGCTTGTTGAACAACTTCAGACATAGTGAAAACATATTGAGTCATACCTTGTTGGATAAGTCTATTCAAACCATCAATGTAACGTGCAACTAATTGCTCTTCAGACTCATTCAGATGATTTCTAGCAAAAAGAACGTAGAATTCAGCAGTATAAATTTCAACAAGTCTAGCTCCTTGTCGACAATTCTGTAGCTTGATGAATAATTGTTGCATATAATCCTTTGGTAAGAATTTATCTTTAATCAAATCTTTCATTCTTTTCCAAGTGCGTATTAGAGGTTTTTTATACTTGCTTCGATCTTCACAAAGTTTCTCCCACCAAGCTGCTGCTTCTCCCTTGAGTTTATATGCAACAAGCTTTACTTGATAACTATCATGAATATCCATAAACTTGAAGAATGATTCTACTTCATAAAACCAATCTAAAAGTTCTTCAATTTGTAAACCTCCGTGAAAGCTAGGGATGTCGGCTTTTAATTTGTATTCTGGTAGATTTCCGTAAGGACTCTGACCAGACTTCAATCTAATGTCTTCTGTCCATCTCTCTGCCTGATCTTTTTCTAACTTATCTTCCTCATCACTGTCTAGGTTTAGAACCACCAGCTTCTTTCTTGGATTGTCAAGAAAGCTTTCTAAATGATCGTTCGATTTTATTTTACATCTAACATCTTCTGGAATATCAGTGTTGTTGTAGAAAGAATGTTTAATGATCTTTGTCTCATCTTTTTTTTCTTCGTCTTCCTTCTTTTCTCCATCTTCTTTTGTTTCTTCATCTTCAAGAGAGTCTTCAACTTTAATACCCATATGTTTCATGATCGCTGAAAGCTTCTTATCAGTTGTGGAATGCTTCTTGTCAGATAAGGAAAACTTCTTTTCAAACTCCTCTGAAAGAGTTTTGATGCTGGCTTCAAGTTTGGTAACGGTCTCATCAAGTATTGCTTGCATCACTGCTTTATCTGCCATTGTACTTCTAGGGGGGAAAAAAAACTACGGCTTGATGAAGA
>JAJJMA010184684.1:31650-58669 GCA_023529015.1 Papaver nudicaule | reverse complement strand
GATCCGACATGGTCTTTAAATGATATCGCTGAGAGATGGTCTCTAAAATTGCAGTCATCTAACACTGGTTTTTTTTAAATGTCTGGTTGCTCAGAACTGTAACAACTTCAGTTAAGCTTACCATTTATGTTCATCCTTGTTCTTCATCTTGCAGAACAAAGAAGCTTTGAAACAAGCTGAGGTCATGTTTGGTGTTGATTTCACAAAATCCAATGAGAAAACAGGTCTGTTCTCTATGTAGATCATGTATTCCAACACCGGAAACTTACATTTTCTTTTGGATTTGACCATTAGGTCGAATATCATTCAAACCCCTACCAACACGTAATGACTCTTCTAGGTAGAAATTTCCCATTTCTTTTGAATAAAAATAGGTCAATAGCCTGTTACAGATTTGGAGATAGTATGCTCTTCATCTGATACTCTTGTTTTTCTAAGTTTGTTTAGTTTTCTGTTAGATCATGAGGTAATTTTGTTATATATATGTTCACGCTTCCCAGCAACGACACAAGATGATGGTGTCCTCAGATTCAATCCACAGAACAACCCTTGTGCTGGTTTGAAGAAGCACTAGCACAATACATGAAGATAGTGCCTGGTCTATATCTCGCAGGTTGCATTTCTTTTCTTTTACCTAACATTACACAAATTGACAAAGTTTGATCATAATGCTATTCTTATCTGTTGTTTTCTTGTTGTAGAACCAAAATCCTTGGCTCCTATTATAAACATGGCTGTCTCAACTGCAAAACAAAACCAGGACAAGCAGCATATTCTTGTGACAATTTCTAGTGGCCTGGTAATTCTTTTCAACCTTCAAAAATTGACATGTCATATCTGCTTAACTAGTGAGAGTCGACAGCATATTCACTGATGCATACGAGGCTAAGCTGTGAAATTCATGATATTTTTTTTTCGAAATATCGGTGGTCACAGGTGCACAGGGATAGATATACGAGCTTGGCCAGCTAAGCTGCCAGGTGCAGGAGACCATAGATGCGATTGAAAATGCAAGGTTAATTGTTTAATTTTTTTCTCGCTGAGTGCTAAGTTTCCCTTTCTCATTTCGGATTAGCCATATTCTGAACGTATTTTTTGCAGGGATTACTCATTGTCAATCATATTGATCGAGGTCGGGGATAAGTGTGGGGACATGATGAGGTTCTTTGAGGATAATATTTCTCCTCGTGCCTTCGAAAATTTCCAAGTATGCAACAATAGTCATGCATCAGAGCTGCAATTGCTGCTCTAATTTAGTAGATTTGTGCATTTGTGCCTACTTAAATTTCTCTATCAAAGGCTTACTAAGAATTGTATTTCCTTCTCTAGGTCGTGAAGTTCACCAAAATTTTGTCACAAGAGGTGCTTGAGTCCAGAGAGATAGATTTTGCTCTTGCATTAATGAAAAAACTCTGTTGCCTGTAACGATGAATCCTATCTAACTGCTGTGATCCCTGCTTTGTAGCATAGATACAGGTTTTTTGGTCTTGATCAGAAACTAACTGCTACAAATTTCTGTATTCTGTGCTCAAGCAGTTTACTGGAAAACCCATCTGAAAAAATGAAACCTCGTTCCCCGCATGCAGAAGCTTCTGGTATCCCGTCCCCTTCTAGTAATTGTGTTTCATAATGATATTTAGGTTTGTATTTTTGTTCTTCATTTATTGCTTTTGTTTGTGAAGTGTTTTGTTTGTTTGCTTTATCTTTCTGTATAGTTCATTCGTATCAGATAATAAAATGTCGGTATCTTCAGTTATTGAGTAGTTCCATTTTTGCAACCCCAAGCTGTATAGAATTTATGGGTTTGGACAATATAGTTCAGAGAGGTTACTGCCCACTTGCCAGGTTCTTTAGCAGGCAATGGCAGATCATGAGTTCTTGATTGAACGGAATGTCAAACAAAAGTAAATTGAATATCTCATCATGTCAAGTATAATTCCTTTCTAGATGATGCTGAAACAGCTGTATCTTAATCATAGTTCTGTAAAGATATTTGTTGGCTGCTTCCATTTTCTCGTCTGTCATGTGTGTATAGCCTTGGTTGTTGATTTCTCTAACAGGGCCTTCAGATTATTAACTAGGCAGGCAAAGTAAAAGCTGTTGGCCGTTGTAAATATGATGGAGGTGACTAAATGTAATTGCGAACTTGCATTAGAGGTTCCTTCTTTTCCAGAAGGGCATGCATATCATTTGTCTGTCCATATCAGTTTCTCTAAAACCAGAGGTCAGACCATCAGAAATTTGATCTGTTTTGTAATACATTTTGTTTCTCCTACATATGACTTGTTAATCACCGTATCAGTTGATGGTCTTCGGACATAGATAGGTTATCCTACATTCGAAGGACTGCAAGAAAATTTCAATTTCCCTCTTTTTCTTTCCTTGAATTGTTGTTTTTTCTCAAATCCAGATAGAGTTATCTTAGAATTTGACTTCGGCGGACTTGTGTCTCTGCTTACTTTGAAGGTAAGACTTTATTGGGTCACAGAGCACGGAATTATAATGGTAGAAATAGAAGCATCTGCCCCTGGATAACGGATACCAGTACTTTGTCAGGACATTAAGAAATCAGATGTGAATCATTTGAGGCAAGAGTGACGGAGGGCAGAATGTCAGTGTGGCCCAATTCTATTAAAAGAACCAGAAGTCTGGGCCCGCCAGCTGAATTTTTTAAGTTAGCTTAGCTATTACCGTTTGTCATCCTCTGTTTTCTCAGAGTTGACTTAAAGGGAGAGCTAGCAATAACACCATTTCTCTCTGTATCTCTACTGGAAAAGATCGTAACTCCATCCTGTGCTAAAGAGTACGTCTTCCTCTTCTTTCTATTGTTACTCTTTTATTTATTTTTCCTTAAATTGACTGAAAGTAGCAGTTTTCCTTGCTCTTTTGAAGATGCCCCGGAAGTGTATTTTGAAAAAATAAAATCTTAGGAATTAATTGGTTTAATATATATTCCTCCTTTGTAATGTAATTTATGTTGTATCATTTGAAGGTAAAAGGAGTTGATAACATCGCAGAAATAAGTGCTCAAGCAATTTGAATTTGAAGAATCAGAATTAATGGCAGAAACACTAGAACAAATGATCAGCAATGTCGACTTGGATATTGCAGATCCCTACTTAGCTTTAGAGCTTAAGGAACGTAAACCACCTATATTTAGAATACCAACTTACATCAAAAAGAGGAATAGAAAATCGTTTGAGCCCCAAATAGTCTCAATTGGTCCTTACCACTATGGTAAACTTGAGTTGATGCCGATGCAAGTTCACAAGAAAAGAGCTCTGGCTCACTTTGTTAAGAGATCGGGAAAGTCGGTTCAAGTATATGTAGATAGACTGATGGAAGATGTGAATCAGTTGAGGGACTGTTACGAGCAAATTGACTCGATGCAAGTATGGCAAGATGATGCTAGTTTAGTGCAGCTCATGATGGTTGATGGAGTCTTCCTTATCGAGTTTTTATCCGTATTGAGGGGCAATCAGAGGAAGAAAGACTATGCTGGTATTGATCCCATCTTCGGACATGATGGACATATGTTGATCTATGATACTATGATGCAAGACTTATTGTTGCTGGAGAATCAATTGCCCTATCAAGTACTCGCTACATTGCTTTCGGTCTCTGAAGGCTTACCGGAAAAGGTAAAAGAAAATTTTAGTTTCTATCTCTGCCTTAAAACTTCAATCTTTTTTTCTTCTTTTACGGTTGCCTGTAAGTTTCTCTATCTATGCCTTCATCATTTGCATCTATAAGTTTACTTACCATGGTTCCCAAAATGAGTGTTCCAAGGCTTGACTTTATTTTACTAGATCTCTCGTCAATGGTAGCGGCTAAAGATAATACGTAATTGGCTTTCTTGCAGAGTATACAGAGCATCCTATCCTGGATGATGTTTTCTTCGAGAAAAGGCCAAGGACACCATTTGCTGGATATGTATATGAAGGGATTAGTGGGAGAAGGCCAAACCTTCCAGGAAGAGGAGGAGGAAGAAAGAAATATGAAATATTCTGCTGTCCAGCTTCACAAGTATGGCACCCAATTCAAAAGGGTTCAAAGTGTCAATAAGATCAAGTTCGACAAACGAACTGCAATACTTAGACTTCCTTCCATCATTATCAACAAATATACCATTTCTAAATTTCACAATTTGAAGGCTTATGAGCTTCGGGTGGGAAGAAGCAGGAATTTGAATTCTTTTGTTCGCTTGGTTGATATGCTTGTGGAGTCGAGCAACGATGTCATGTTGCTCCAATCCAAAGGGATCATAGTGAGTTCTTTAGATAGCAACGCTGTTGTGGAAGTTGTAAAGGAGCTCGCAAAGGACACACTGCTGGATGTGAACTGTAAGTCTAGTCTCGTATTTAAAGAGATCACCGAGTATTGTGAAGAGAAATCCACCAATAATTTGAGAATGATTCTCGACGATTGGGCTTCAATCTTGGTTCTGGCAGTGACTGTTCTGTTGGTTCTGTCTGTGTTTAAATTGGTATTTTGAGTTCTACACGTAAAGTTGTGTTGGTGAGTGCTCTGAGGTGGAGGGGTTCAGAAAGAGGGTCCGGCATCAACTAATATTGTTGTCTAAATCAATCATTCTACTCTGTTTTTGCCTTTCACTTGCGAATTCAAATGTGGTACTACTTCCGGCCAATCGACACGTTTTCTTCAAGAGCAAGTTATGCTAGACCCTGTATCTCCAGCAGTGCTCCGTATTTTGCCATTAGGGTATAATAAAATATTTGAAAGGAGCACAAGTCTCATGAAGGTTGATCAGGATAAGCCAAATCCTTGATGTCAGTTACCGAACCATCAACCACGCAAGTACCATCGTGTCCTTGCTTCATTCATACAGAGTTGGATTGCAAAACTTGAGTCACTCTCTCAGCAACCAGCATTTGAATTCCAAAATCCTTTGCCCTATTAATTTCACGCACAGCCCATATTTCAGCAACATTGTTGAGGTATTTGAAAATATGCTTTGTATAACAAGCATCAAATGCAAAAGCACTATCATCTCCTCGAATGACACCTCCAATACCTGCAGTATTCGAATTCTCCAATACCAAAAGAACAATCACAAAGCACCCAACTATCAGGTATTGCCATCGAATGGCAATCTCATCGTTGGAGTATCTAATTATTAATGAGGCAGGGGTGCTATGTTGTGCACAAATTTTAGCGTGATGTGCCATAAGCATGCACAACCCACTTTACGCCTCTAAAATCACCATTAGTGATTAATTAATCCACAAGTAGTTAAGGTTAAACATACATGAAGCATGATACTCAGACATGAATTCTTGTTGAACAGGTGAAAGTTAAACAGCATCAGTTCTTTACATTAGTATTTGATCTCCAAATCTACACAAAATATAGTCCCTTTAATCATGTAATGTTGTAACATCAAATATCAGAGAAAGGACTCGAAAGAACAATACATTGCTATAAATTGAATGTTCTCAAATCGTGGTGGTGTTGTATATATTTTTTTGCCTAAATTGATGATTATTGTTGCAAGACGGTGGTGGTTTATATGTGTATCCCACATATTTATGTATTACTCCGAAGTCAAAGAATTAAAACATATGAGACGTTGGGGGAAAATTGAAGTATTATCCGAAGTTAAAAACTGAAAACCGAGAGATGGAATCATTGGTAGTATTCTCATGCTATAAAAAGAATGACACTTGAATTAATGTTCTGCATTTCACATATATTCGTCCCTGCCTTGAGCTGAAATACAATCTTTAGCCAGTTACGTACTAGTCCTAGCTATCATACTGTTGTCTGTTATGAGTTTCATGTGGACTTTCTTTGAAGGTCATTCGATCTGTATTCATTCCCTACTTATCCAGGGCATTTCTCTCCTAAAACATTCATGGTATCAGATACGGTTCTTGATCATGATTATTCTCATTCGACTATCATTGCAAATTTAATATTTTTCCTTCGAACAAATCATTGCAAATTTCATCTTTCGTTTGTAGAAATTTCTCATATTTCATTTACAATCTGATTGATTTTTAACAGAAGAAAAGCTGCTCAAATCTGAAATGCAAGCCATGTGTGACTGCAATCTTTTATCAACTCGCCATTGGGATTATCAAGGAGGACAAGAGATGTCAATTGCATTGGGAAAACTGGCTATAAGCTAATGCCTTGTATGTTAGAGTTAATTCAAACATAAGTCAGTAAATTGATGTTGGTTTAGGATAATGTTGAAGTCGGTTATGTTGTTAGTTAGTTAGTTATGTTGTTTGTGTATAAATATGTACCTTGTAATTGATAATGTATGAATAAGAAAAACAGAGTATTTTATATCTCTCTCTCACAATTCTCTCTTGATCCATGAATTCTAACATGGTATCAGAGCGGGTTGAGAGAAGAAGATTATGTGAGAGAGTCAGAAAAATGTTGTTCGGTTTGTATGAGTAAAAAAAAAAGGAGAGAAATTCTGTGTGATTTAAGAAGATTTTTTGATGAAGAAAATGATGGTTGCTGTTGAGAACAAAAAAAATTCTGCAAACAAAATTGAAGAACTCCTGTTACAGTGGAGTTTGATGTTAATGATGATGTTATGTTATGTTGATGTTATGTTATGTTGATATTATGTTATGATGATGATGATGATGTAATGTTGTTGATGATGATGTTGATGTAATGATGTTTATGAAGATGTTGATGTAATGATGTTTATGAAGATGTTTGATGAAGATGCAAATATAATTTGCATAAATATGTAAGGTTAGTCGAATTCTGCAAAATGCGGCTAACAAGAACGATAATCATGACGACGGTGATGATGTTACGTTGTGATGATTATAACGATGTTAATGATGTAATGATGTTATGTTGTGATGATTAATGTTGATGATGAATGATGACGATATTTCTTATGATGAAAATGAAGTGTCCCTGCTCTAGTGGTGACAGGAAAATAGTGATGATGTTCTTATGAAGATGATGATGACGATGTTCTTACAATGATGATGATGATGTTCTTAATGTGATTGTTAGTATTGATGTTTGAATCAAGGGGGTGTGTTAGAGTTAATTCAAACATAAGTCAATAAATTGATGTTGGTTTAGGATAATGTTGAAGTCGGTTATGTTGTTAGTTAGTTAGTTATGTTGTTTGTGTATAAATATGTACCTTGTAATTGATAATGTATGAATAAGAAAAACAGAGTATTTTGTATCTCTCTCTCACAATTCTCTCTTGATCCATGAATTCTAACATTGTACTAACTGTTCACAGCCCTGAGACAAATTTATGAGAAGAGCTGGCCTTTAGTTTAGCACAATTTACTAGTGATACAAACAAACATGAACGTTTGAGGAAGGCAACTTCTCAAAAACTAAAGAAATGTGTACTTCATTTAAGAATCATGTCACATGAATTATTTTAGAAAATATAATCCCAGGTGATTTTATAAATTGTTGTGTGTAAATCTCTCGTATTGTTACTGTTAGAGTATGAGAGTGTTTAGAGTGTTTTCTTTATTTACTGCCAGCTGTCAGTCAGGTGTTGGTGTTGGTTTAAATGTAACCGGCTGTTGCCGTTAGCTGTTTTCTGTTTTGTGTCGGTGCAGTCAGAGCTTTAAATAGCTGTTGTTGTCCTTTGTCTGTAACTAAGAAAAGTGAGAAAGAAATGAAATGAAAAACGTAGAGAGATTGTTTAACAACCCTAGTCTCTCAACATGGTATCAGAGCTAGTTTGATTACCTTTCTTTTTCTTAACAAATTTTATCTTCAAAACCTCCATTAATGGAGAATTCAACTGATTTTAATCATATTCCTCTCAATTTCAAAACACTCTAAACACTCTCACACTCTAACAGATGCTCAAGAATCCAATTCAACAGATGCAGATCTAAATGAATTTGTGAAGAATCCAGCGTATATCTACTGGATAAATCAAGATCAAGCTATCCTGTCTTGGCTATTTGGTGCTTGTACATAGGAAATTCACTCTCAAGTTGTTGATTGTACCTACTCTCATGAAGTTTGGACTCGATTGGAGAATAACTACAATGCAAAAACCAGATCTTGTCTTATGCACCTGAAAACAGATCTTGTCAACTTAAAGAAAGGATCCGATTATATGCAAACCTACTTCAATAAAGCCAGATCCATCTCTTTTCAACTATCTCAAATTGATCGCAAAATCTCTGATGAAGATCTAGTATTCCACATATTGCAAGGTTTGCCAGCAGAATTTAATGCATTCAAGACCTCTGTGAATACTCAGCAGCTGAAGAATTTGGATCCAATTACTACTTCGGATCTTCTTGGACTCCTACTCTCTGAAGAAGCAAGAATCTCAGCTGATTCAATGGTGGATTTGAACACTGCTTCAGCTAATGTCACTCATCCTTACTCTCAAGGTTCTGGCTCTTCATCATATGTTCATCCACATTCTTCAGGTATCTTTACTCCTCCACCTCCTCCTTCTTACAATCAATGGAATACACATCCTAGAGCAAACTTTGAATATCAGTCAAATATAGGTGGTGGTCATTTTGGTTATTCTAGACCTTATGGCAATAGAGGAGGTAGATCTTTCAATCCACATCGTGGAGGTCGTGCTAATTCATATCGTGGTGGTAGATCTCATCCATTTGGTGGTGGTAGAGGAGCATCTAATTTCTTTCCACCAGTTAGATACAACTACTATATAGAGTGTCAAATATGTAAGAAACCAGGGCATTCTGCTTTGGAATGTAGACACATATATTCTGGTAATGATTCGAATGCGATTCATGCTTATAATGCTACATCTGATGAGTACTATGATGATTGTGATGAGTTCTGGTACTCTGAGCCTGAAGCATATGCTGTGTATAATGATGAATCTCCTTATTCATCAACTAGCTGGACTCCAGATTCTAGAGCTACTCATCATATAACATCTGAACTTTCAAATTTGAACCTCCACTCTGAGTATCAAGGAGCAGATCAAGTCAAAGTTGGTAATGGATCAGGTTTGAACATTACTCACATTGGCTCTTCTATTTTTATGTCTGATGGTGTTAAGCTTACGCTGTCAAATGTTCTACATGTGCCTACTATAACTAGAAATCTTCTATCTGTTCATCAGTTTGCAAAAGATAATAATTGCTATTTTCTCTTCTATCCATATTATTTTGTGGTTAAGGATCTGGTTACTCACAAAGAACTTCTCCATGGACCGCTTAAGAATGGACTCTATGATTTACAATTCAGCCCTGAACAGTTAAAGCAAGCATTCAATATTTCTAAAGCAGCAGCAGCAGAACAAGCAGCTTCTTGGCACAATAAGCTTGGTCATCCAGCCTTCAAGAATTTGAAGCACATTCTGTCTTCAGTAGATAGTTCAATAAATGAGCATTTGTCAACTGTTATATGTACTGTCTGTCAAATAGCTAAGAGTCATGCTCTACCATTTCCTTCTTGTTCAGAAAATCAGACACATGGTCCATTGGATCTGATTCACACTGATGTATGGGTCTCCCCAATTTTCTCAGTTAATGGATTCAAGTACTATGTTTCCTTTATTGACTCTTTTAGCAGGTTTACTTGGTTATATCCACTCTCTTATAAATCTGAAGTGCTGTCTACTTTTGTTAAGTTCAAAACTCATGTGGAAAGACAGTTCAACAGGCAGATTAAGTTTGTGCAGTCTGACTGGGGAGGTGAGTATAGAAATGTTTCTACTTACTTGGATTCATGTGGAATAGGACATAGAGTTTCATGTCCTCATGCTCATCAACAAAATGGCAAAGCAGAGAGGAAGCACATGCACATAGTTGAAACTGGTTTGGCTCTTTTACATCATGCCTCTTTACCTTTATCTTATTGGAGTTATGCATTTGAGACTGCAAATTTTCTTATTAACAGACTGCCCACTCCAACTCTGCATCAATTGTCACCTCTTGAAACATTGTTTCATCTTAAACCTGATTATACCTTTCTGAAGACATTTGGTAGTGCTTGCTTCCCATGTTTAAGAAGTTTCAACACCCATAAGCTTGAGCCTAGATCACTCAAATGCATTTTCCTAGGATACAGTGCAATGCATAAAGGCTATAGATGTCTAAATCCTCAAACAAATAAGATCATTATATCCAGGCATGTTACTTTTAATGAGTGTGAATTTCCTTATTCCACTCTATTTTCTGCTCCACATACTGAGGATGCAGAGTTATCTACAATGTCTGTCTCTTCACCATCCACTACTTTTACTTCACCTAACTTCAATACCAAATGAAGTGGATATTCCTCTTTCTGACATGTGTGAGTTTCCCCCTCTTCCTGCTTCTACTGTGTCACCTACATTAGCTAATTCCAATCAGCAACAACCAGTTCAGAATGACCATGGAATGGTTACTAGAGGAAAGAAAGGTATCTTTAAGCCTAAGGTTTTTGCTGCTGAAATTCAAACTGTTAATGAGGACATCTCAGTGCCCACTTGCTATACTTATGCTATTCTAGATGAAAAATGGAGAGAAGCAATGCAAGAAGAACTCAATGCTCTTCTTCAGAATGGTACATGGGAGCTGGTGGATATCAGTGAAGCTACTAATGTTGTTGGTTGCAAATGGGTGTTCAGAATTAAAAGAAATGCAGATGGTTCTATTGAGAGATTTAAGGCTAGACTGGTGGCTAAGGGGTTCAATCAAGTTGAAGGTTTAGGTTTTCAAGAAACATTCAGTCCTGTTGTTAAAGCTACCACATTGAGACTCATTCTCTCCATCAGTCTATTCAAGGGATGGACAATCAGACAATTAGATGTCAAGAATGCTTTCTTGCATGGAGATCTTGTTGAAGAGGTATACATGAAGCAGCCACCAGGCTTTGTTGATAAGAGGTTTCCCAATCATGTGTGCAGGCTCAAAAAGTCACTCTATGGACTTAAACAAGCTCCAAGAGCATGGTTTGAAAGGTTAAGTACCTTTCTAATCAAGTCAGGCTTCACTTCTTCAAAGACTGACACTTCTCTGTTTTTCAAGATAACTGACTCTACATCTGTTTATATTCTCATATATTTTGTTGATATTTTAGTGACTGGTAGTTCTCCTGCTGCTGTTGATCTACTCATCAAAACTCTGAGCTCTGAGTTTGCTATTAAAGACTTGGGAAATCTACATTTCTTCTTGGGCATTCAAGCTAAGTCTTCAGCTTCAGGAATTCACTTATCTCAAGAACAGTACATTACCAACTTGTTGAAGAAGACTAAAATGGACTTAGCAAAACCATGTGCTACTCCTTACTCTGCAAGTGCTGAGAAGTCAACTTCACCTCTATTTTCTGATGCTCCTGCCTATAGGTCTGCTGTGGGAGCTCTTCAATATGCAACTATTACTAGGCCTGACATTGCTTTTGCTGTCAACAAGGCCTGTCAGCATATGCACTCACCAACTGAAGCAGATTGGGCTGTTGTTAAAAGAATTCTTAGATACTTGAAAGGTACATTGTCACATGGTCTACAGTTCAAAAGATCCTCTTCCTTGCAACTTCAAGCATTCTGTGATGCAGATTGGGCTGGTGATCCAACTGACAGGCGTTCTACAAGTGGTATGGCTGTATTTATGGGACCAAATCTTATCTCTTGGAGTTCCAAAAAGCAGAAAATTGTTGCTAGGTCTAGTACAGAGGCTGAATATAGAGCGCTGGCTGATGCTACATCTGAACTAGTGTGGATACAGTCACTGATGAATGAGTTATGTTTTTGCAGTACAAGAGTTCCAGTGATTTGGTGTGACAACATTGGTGCTACCTACCTAACAGCAAATCCAATTTTCCATAACAGAATGAAGCATATTGAGATTGCTTTTCATTATGTAAGGGAATTGGTTGCCAAGAAACAGCTACAGGTGCGCTATCTCTGCACTCAGGATCAGACTGCTGACATTCTCACTAAAGGACTTGGTACTAGTCGATTTGCATTTCTCAAAGGCAAGCTCAGTGTCTCCTGTCCTTCGACCCTGATCTCGAGGGGGGGTGTTAGAGTATGAGAGTGTTTAGAGTGTTTTCTTTATTTACTGCCAGCTGTCAGTCAGGTGTTGGTGTTGGTTTAAATATAACCGGCTGTTGCCGTTAGCTGTTTTCTGTTTTGTGTCGGTGCAGTCAGAGCTTTAAATAACTGTTGTTGTCCTTTGTCTGTAACTAAGAAAAGTGAGAAAGAAATGAAATGAAAAACGTAGAGAGATTGTTTAACAACCCTAGTCTCTCAACAGTTACAAAAATGCTTGTGTGCATCATTAAACTTTAAAATAAAGGTAAGCTTTGAGACATTGGAGAAAACCCAAAATGTTTGAAAATTGCGAAGTTTTCAAGGTGCATGTTAATTGGATACTACTTGTGTTCCTCATATGGAAGACTGGCCTGTGATGCTGGTGGAGCACATTGGCTTTGACACTTGTGGAAGGAGTGGACAAACGTATTAACGCTACCTTCCAACAGGTTATTATGCTTAGACTCGGTTATACCATCCTGCTAAGGTGTTCATGGACAAAAGTTAATATCAATTGGGTCATATGATATTTAATTGTTTAAGAACTCACCTCCACTGTCAGTTCTATTAACAACAAAATTGATTAGCAGAACATTTTCAATTTGAGCCTTAAAGTAAATGAACAATTGCTTAAAATCAAACTTCTCATATAAACAAAAAGTCGATCAAAATTTTGAGTTGTCGTCAATAATGTTTGCATAATATATACCTAAATGGCTGAATCCAATTCCGAAACGGCCATCCTTTTTCCAAAGGATTTGTTAAAAAAGTGTTTTACATACACTCTGCTTATTTTTTTCATTCAAAAGTCCAATCATATTGTAGCGAACAAAATAAAAATCACCAACAAAAGGCACAAAGATAGTGTGGGTTATTTTTATTTTTTTATAAGAAATTTGATTTTATTGACTAAATCCTAGCAGAAAGAGAATCTTTTGCCAATAAGTTTGATACAGAAACTGGAAAAGTAGACTGCATATCTAAGTAAATCTTAGATTGCCTAACAAACTTAGAGATATTGTCTGCAACTTGGTTGTCATCTCTACTGACATAGCTAAAACTACAAAAAGTGAAAAGATTAGCTAGCCATTTTATTTCTTTGATGATGTTCTTGCCATCCCAGTGTGAAGTTGGAGTGCCTTCTGAAATGGCTTTCATTACGACCTTTTCGTCTCCTTCTATGAGTATGATGTTCAGACCTTTAGCCCTAGCCCAGAGTAGCGCTTCTTTAACAACCATACTTTCTCCTTCCTCTGCGCTTAGAGTTCCATTTGAGTATGTTCCTTTGATCCCCTCGCATATACCTGCAGAATCACGAAGAACAATACCAGTTCCAAGCTCATTAGAAACAATGTCAAAAGAAGCATCAATGTTTAACTTATAAACACCTAAAGGGGGTGGATGCCAGTTAGAGATGTTTGGTGCAGAGATGAGAGAGCAATTCCTATGTGCATTAGGATGATTGTTAGGGTGAAGGCAAGGATCTAAGTAATACGTCACTCTCCTACCGTGCTGAAAGTATTAGGTGTTTTTCCTGGGTGAATAGCATCACACCTATCCTTCCAAATTATCCAGCTAACGTTCATCCTAACATACAAGTCTCTATCCGACAAGGTAGTAGCACCAGTAACATTGTTCTTGAACCAAAAGATCACCAACTGTTGTACAGAAATGTATTGCAACCTCTCAACTTCAATGTCGATATTAAACTTGCCCCGGACTTATTTTGCATGTTGACACTCGAATAAAAGGTGCTCCAAAGTTTCCTCCTGATTTGAACAGATACCACAACCTCTTTCTATATGTTGAATATGCTTGGAGAGTCGAATCCTTCTAGGAACAATATCTCTGATACACTTCCATACAAATGTCACTAGTGGAAAATGCCCGCTTAGAGACACCAGGTAAGTGTCGTTTATAGCCAAACAGCGACATTTACTTATGTCGCATCAAGTGTCGCAATATCTCCGTAGCAGTTTGAAACGACACATGCAAATGTCGCTGTTGACTGCGACATTTATAAGTGTCGCAGTCTGAGACACTTATAAGTGTCGTTATGCAAGTATTTTAAATAAAAAAAAATAGAAATTGATTCAGCTGAATAGCTGAATCAAAATCAAAACCAACAAAAACCAGAACTAAAAAATACAAAAATTGAAACTAAATCATTTCAAAACTAGAACACACTATATTTAAAACTGGATTCAATTTATAATTAGAACAAAATTATTCCAAGTCCCAACACTATGATTATACTTGACCACAATTTTTTTACAAAACTTCACAAGCTAGAAAACTTGAAAAAAAACTCTCTATACTCTCTATACTTGTTCTCTATTTTTGAATGTCTTTGCTTTTTTGAATGTCTTTGCTGCAAGTATGATATTACATTCTTGAATCTTCATTGCTGCTCAACATATCCGGAGCTTTGGTGTTTCTGCAAGAAAAATAAATGACAAGGATATCAGATAAGATCCCATGTGCAGCAAGTATTAAATTGATGTACATGTAATCACCTCCCTAGCCCATTAGAGACATGCTATCTAGAAAACGGATCTCTCTTGAAAAAAGATGAACATTCTGCACTCAGGAGAAAAAGAAAAGACAAACAAAATACATCCGATCTCACACTATAGTACTAACCTCATGCTAAAGTAAGAAAAATTTATATTTCAAATTAGACTTGTTCTGTGTAAAATTACAGCAGCAGTCCATTCCCAGGACACGAGGTCCTGCTTGTGCTGTATAAAATCATCATGTGTAATGAAACCTTGAACTGTAAGAGATGTATCACTCTAGCATGCAGGCTCATAAACAGAGTAAAGGCAAAATAGTGCAAATCAGAGATCAAGCTCAAACATTGAAGACCCATATCCTACTTGAGCAAAATGTTAGTGATACATGGTGAGAACTCGGCAGGACTTCTAGCATCAACTAACAACGCTAACAGGTTACTGATGCGGGATTTCAGAAACAAAATTATAGTAGCAATATAGAATCAATTTATACCAGCCTTATAGACATAACACCGATCGAGCATGGTGTGTATATTGACAAGGAATAGCCAATAAATGTTGTCTCTTTACCAAAGAGCAACACTGATTGAACCTGGTGCGTACTATATTGACAAGGAATCTTACCAAAGATAGTGACTTGAAACCCAATCCCCTCCCTGACCTTTAGCAATTAACTACGACACCACTACTTACAAAAAAATGCATACCAAAATTGCTTTTCAAATACACAAGCACTGCAACATATCAAGAAATTCGCATAAATTAAGATACATATAACACGCACCTGGTTAATAATGGCAATACTTTCTTCATTAATCTTCTTAGAAATAGACTCTAACGCCAGTTTCGAAGCATCTTGTTCTGCATCTTTCGGGTTCCTAAATGTATCAACTGATGTATAAGCTACTCCATCAACATGGACAGTACATCTATACCCTAAATGTAATGGCAGTGCTGATCGTTGTGTGTATGTAATCAGATGATTCTTATACATTAATGGCTCTCGAACACCTGAACCGAAATGAAAAATTGTCAAAATACTCCATGCAGTTGTACGACTTTTCATATGAAAGACTTCACCATGTATCAGAAACAAACAAGCTTGAGCCTGCAAACCTTTGCATGATTTCATCTACTTCACTCTAGCTTTAAGCTACCAACCAAATACCAAGATGTATGCTCCTGCATCAGAAAGTTCAAATGGTTCAGTTTCTCTGAAAGTTAATCATACATGAATAACAATATGCAGCCAAGTTCAGTTAACGATTGTCGGAAAAAGATAATGAATCAGTCCAACTGGACACACAAAGAGACAACATTACAAAGTCCTAATACCACAAGATAATTCTGATGCATACTTGTACAAATATAATATCAATATGAACTTGATTGTAATAGTGAGCACATACACCAACACGCAAGAATGGAACTGTGACAAGAGAAAAATTAAATAGCACCGTGTGTGCTAGATTTTAACAGCCTAACCATCTAACAATTTGATAGCACCAACAAATAGATTTTAAATAGCACCTCAGTTTGTTAAGAAACACCATATGTACATGCTTCCCAAAAAGTCTTAGATATTAACCACTTATGCAGGTAGTGGCTGCTAAAGAAACTTCAAAGCAGCCTTACGAAATTCCAAAGTGATGATCTATGGGAGCAAACCCATGGTCCAACTACCCAACTTACCAACAATGACGTTACCCATTGCAATTTCTCAATCTGAAGGAACGAAATCGACACTTTGCCCGAACCAGGGCTACAATTTTGGTTCGGGGAGAAAAAGAAATTTAATCTAGTACTTACAATTTGTAACTTGACTATCTTCCCTCAAGCTCCATTGTTTTAATTTTCTGCAAGAATATCATACAAAATGATGTTCATAAACAAAATCTAAGAAACTAAAAATAGTTAAGAATTATAATGACAATTGATAGAAGAATGATTGAAACTCACAAAATCTACTCCAATTGTACTGATATGACTCTCAACAAAAGAATCATCCTGCAAACATAAACAAAAAAGAAAAAACTTGGTTTGTAAATGAATTCTTCCTTCTTTAGAATTCACTCTAAGCATGTATGTACACATATACTTACAGAAAATCTAAGGAGTAGACATGATTTTCCAACAGAAGAATCTCCAATTAGCGACAACTTGAACAAGTAATCACTGTCAAAATAAAAACTGAAACTTAAGTTCACAGAGATTAAAATCTCCAAAGAAAAAACCAACTACTGAAAGTGAATCACAAGAAAAAAAAATCTTACTATTCGTTACTCATGGCTCAAAGTTTATGGGTTATGATTTACCTTGGTGTGGAAGAAGAAGTGGAGTTTATGTTTTTGCTTTGAAGGTTGGGAAGAACATAATAAATCAACAAATCTCGTAAATTAGCAGCAACTCGTAAATTCCTTGCCCTAAAAACAACCTGCATAAAAACAACAAACCAAAGAATCAAAATCAGAAATCTATCGGTGAATTAAAAAAAAAATCTAGGGTTTTTGAAAATACCAATTGAAAGTGTGTAGATGTTGTACCTGTAATCTTAAAGAAATCCAACTGAACTGAAAGTCTTCATGTGTTCTACATCAAAAAATAAAATAAAAATTAAAACCCTAAATCGAATCGAACAAACAGAAAAGAAGAGAAAACAACATAAACCTAAATCGAATCGATGAACAGAAAACTGTAAATCGAGTGGAGTTAAGTTTATTAACAAGAATCGGAAGAGGTATCAATTTTATTAGGGTTACAAAAAAAATTGAATTAAGGGTTTTTTTCGCTTAGATCTGGTATGGGTTTTGAATATGATACAAGGATTAACAAGTTGAGGTATTGATTCAAGGCTTTTAGCCTGAAATCTCTGGGTGGCTGCATAAGGAGAGCTTCCAGAGAAGAACATTGAAGGAGAGACGAGAAGAAAATAATTTTGGCTGAGTGGGTTAGGTTAGATCGATCATCGATGGAGGGTTAAGGTGGCAGCCATGGCACACGAATATCTCACACACTTCATAACTAGGGGCGGAATAAACCCGAGGCTAACCTATTTGGGCATAAAAATCTTAACAAGGAAACGATACTTATAAGTGTCTCAATATGGTCAACGCAACAAAGACACATTGACCCTAGTCAGCAACACTTACAGTATTGTTTAATTATTTTACTGTTTAACCAACACAACAACACATAAGTTAGTGTTGTTCACACAACAACATGAAGTAAATGTCGCAATGCAGTGTTGTAGTTAGGCCCTTTTCCACTAGTGTGTCTTTGTTCTATGTGTTGCCTTGCATCCCCATAATGACTTCCAGACATGTGAATCGGGACTACTGGTCGTCTGTGTGCAAGATGGTTATAAGTGTTCTTGACACTAAACTTACCATCCTTGCTCGACATCCATATAACTTGGTCTTCTTTCTCAATTTTCATATACATGTTCTGTATTCTGTTCATTGTATCCCGGTCGAAGAGAAGACGCAGTAAATTCAAATCCCAGTTACGTGTATTAGGTATCAACAACTCACTGACATACATTAGATCTCTGGCTCTTCGATGAGTGCTTGTTGGTGGAGTATGAATTCCGACTACCCATCTGTCCAGCCATATATAAGTACTTTTTCCGTTGTTAACCTCCATGAAAATATTACTTCTGACCACTTTCAGCCCCTCTTCAGTCCCTTTTCACATCCATGAGATGTCTGTAGGTGGAGTTGGGTAGTGTATAGCATCCCCAACATCAAAGTACTTAGCTTTTAAAACTCGCACCCATAAATGATCGTGTTCAGTGCAAAGCCTCCATGCCATTTTAGTAAGTAAAGCTATATTCAGGATTTCCAGGTCTCTAAAGGCCAAACCTCCAGAGTGTTTTGGCTTACAGAGCTTGTGCCATGCATCCAAATTAGCTCCTTGATTTGACTTATGCCCCCCACCAAAATCTGCGTTCAATGGCAGTTAGAGTTTTGATGATGTCCTTTGTGAGAAGAAAGGAGCCCATCTGATACACTGGAATTGAGTCAAGAACATGTTTCACCATGGTAGTTCTCGCTGCTTGAGTTAAAGTTTTAGAACTCCAGCTAGACAGACGTCTTTCGAAACTTTCGGTGATTTCCTTGAATGCTTCTTGCTTATTATGTCCAAGCAATAATGGGGAACCCAAATACTTTTCTTTTGAGTTCATAGTCATGACTCCTAATAGAGTAGTGATCTCCACGGCTTTAGCTTCAGATGTTCTTTTACTAAAGTGTATTGCTGACTTCTTGAAATTAATAAGCTGACCAGAATTTGAGCTAAACTCTTGAAGGATATGAAGTAAACTGTTAACCGAATCAGTGTTTGCTTGAGTAAAGATCAAGCAGTCATCTGCAAAAAGCAAATGATTAATGGCTGGCGCAGAGGCCGCCACTTTAATACCTGGGATGGAGTTATTGAGCTGGGAATCAGAAAGCTTCCTAGATAAAAACTCCATAGATAGAATGAACAAACACGGGGAGAGAGGGTCACCCTGCCTTATACCTCTTGTTGGGTGAAACTCTTCGCACGAACATCCGTTAAGCATAACAGAGAGCGAAGTAGTACTTATACACTGGTGGATCAGGTCACACCATTCATCATCAAAACCAAAAAATTGCAGCACCTTGATTAGAAACGACCATTCTAACCTAAATGCCTTACTCATGTCTAATTTTAAAGCCAACCAGCCATCTTGTCCCCTGATTTTCTTCATAGTGTGAATAATCTCTTGTGCGATGACCGTGTTGTCACTAATCAATCTTCCGAAAACATAAGCGGCCTGATATGGAGAGATAATTTTGCTCATCAAAGGCTTCATTCTGTTTACAAGGATCTTAGAGATCATTTTATAAGAAGTATTACACAGACCTGTCGGTCTGTAATCAGCTGGAGTTAAAGGCTTCTTTTTCTTTGGAATGAGTGAAATGAAAGTTATGTTGATTTGTTTTGGCATCTGCTTGGATTCAAAGAACCTTTTGATCATGCTACAGATGTCATCACCAACAATAGACCACTGTGTCTTATAGAATCCGCTTGAAAACCTTCAGGCCCGGGGGCGCTCAAGTTTTCCATGCTCTTCAATGTGATATATATCTCCTCATTGTCAGGTACCCTTAGCAGTAGTCTATTATCTTACTCTGTGATAATCTTAGGTAGAACAGAAAAGGAGTCATCTGAATGCACAGACATAGTGGTAGTGCTAACTCCTTGAAAATGAAGAGTTAGATGAGAACCAATCTGCTGTCTGTCTGTGAGCCAAACACCATTTGAATCTTTCATGGAGTCGATATTATTTCTCGTTTTCCGTATGTTGGTTATCGTATGAAAGTACTTGGTGTTGTTATCCATGTCCTTCATAAAGCCATCCCTTGATTTTTGTTTGTAGAACTCATGTTGTATGCTATTCCATTTGTCAGCTCTTCATTCAGATGAATTATTTGGGCATAAGAAACATCTGATGATGGCTGCTTTTGTAATAAGTCCAACTCTGTCTCAATTTTCTGTATCTGTTGATGGATGTCACCAAAGTGATCCCTGTTCTATTGAGCTAGCAAGATTCTTGTATGTTTAAGCCTGGTGATCCGTTTATGTGCTGGCGAACCATGAACAATAGAAGACCAGGCTTTTTTGATAACATCAGGACATGTATTATCAGAAAGCCAAGTGAAGTAAAACCTAAAAGGTTTCCAGCAGTGAGCTTGTTCAGTGTCTGCTACAAATAAGATTGGGCAATGATCACTGCCAACCTGTGTGAGATGAAACAACTTGGAATTAGGAAAACATCTGACCCAATCCGCATTAGCTAGTGCCATATCTATTCTTGACCTTCTTTCACAAGTTCCCATGTTAGTTCTGGTCCAAGTGTAGTCTCTTCCAGTGAAGCCAATATCCTCCAATCCACATGAGAGAACAACTGAGTTAACCCAACTATCAATTGAGGAGGAAGTTCCAGTGTTGTTGTCCGGTAGGTGAAAATTCAAATCTCCCATCATTACCCATGGTTGATCAACCTATTGGCCCAAATCATTGATGTAGCTCCATTGCAACTTCTTTTTTTGATAGTTTGTATGACCATACATACACGTTAAGAGCCATTCAGGTTTGCTCAAGTCGTGTTAAATGGGGACATGGAACATATTATCATCTGCACCAACAATTTCAAACGTAAAACCGTCCTTCCAAAGGATTACTAGTCCTCCAGAAAGACCTATTGGTTCAATATATGCAGAATTAGGAAAATGGTAAGACTTAAGTAAGGGTTTACAGAGAACTTCACTCAGTTTTGTTTCGCAGAGAAACACGATAACGGGGTCTTGTGTCCGAATGATACTACGGAGATGATCTCTAGTGGAACTCGATCTAAATCCTTGTACATTCTATGATAAGACTTTCATGTTTAGGTTTACTGTAAGTTTTCTCAGGGTGTGATGAGCTAAATTGTACACCGTATGGGTGCTAGGGGGAATGACAGGCAAGAGAAAATAATTTGGTTTAATGTAAAGATGCAGCAGATTAGAAAATTTAAAACTGTGTAATTGAAGCCAGAAAAAGATCGAGTAGGAGGAAAATTGAAAACAAGTATTACCTTAGTACCCCCTGCTGGTTTGCATGTTGCCTCATGTTTTCCAAAAACTTGAGATAAGCTATGTGAGTTGTGTGTCAGTGGTGGATGTTAATCTTGGATCTCACTAGCGTGCATCTGACTACCAGTTTCATTCTCTCCCTGTTCAGTGGTTCTAGAACGCTTACAAAGCCTAGCTGTAACTTCCGCATCAGTATCCATATTGTTGCACAGTTCAGGTGAAGTATGGGTCTCAATTTTCAGCCCGTCCTTTGGAGGGATGAAAGGTGTGTATTTGAGAGTTTGTCTTGCACTGGACTTGTGAGATGGTATGGCTGTTGTATTGATCTTGATTATTGGTTTCTTGACTAGATCTGGTCCAAACTTCTCTGGCTTAGCATGAAGCTCTTTGAGTTTTTCTGCCGCTCTGACAACTTGCTTTGTTTCCATTGTTGATAACATAGCATTCCCTGCAAACTTTGTGGGGTTGTCTTTCATAAAAAAACCGGTACCATTTGGTGGTGTTGGCAGCCGTGATTGCCATTGCACCTCTTCTAAGGGAAGTGTAAAGATTAATTTTAACACACACCCTAAAGCAATCTCCTACTTCAGGTAATCCAGTTGGTGGGTCAATGGCTATCACCTCACCCATTGTGGCTCCCATATCATGAACTGCTTTTTGGTTTCTATGCTGAGGAAGGAGATTTTGGAGCCAAATCGAGAATTCATGGTGATTCCAATCTAACTCTTTATATAACACATAGGGGTCATATACATGCAGTAACATCATGAATCCATCAACATTCCAAGGGCGTTCAGCATAGATCTTGTTAACAACGGATAGCTTTGAAAGAGTGAAGACTATTACATTAGTGTCAATCTCGGCCACTCTAACTTCTGCAGCTGGTATGAAAGGCCAAGTGACCCTTAAGTGGGTTTCCACTGTCTTCTCAGTCATTCTACCATCCTTGATTATGGTACCAATGAGTTCAACTTCTACCTCCTCTTCATCTTCCATGACTTCTTCTTATGTGCTAACCAAACTTGATTCTTCTTTTTCTGGGTTCTTTCCCAACGTAGTGTTCTCCAGTTTGTTGGTTAGATGACTAACACCTTTTGTTGTGATAATTGCCGATGAGCTTGCTGCCTCCACTATAACTAAGCTGTTATTAGGTTTAGGGTTGAAAGTAATGTTAGAATGGTATTGGGTGCGATATGATGTGCAGTTTATAACAAACTTTCACCAGAATATAGGTCAGAGACCTTATTTTTAGGAGGAAAATATTCTGAGTATATTGACCAGGGATAGAGTATCATGACTAATATCCAGAAAAAAATAACTAACTTTCCTTTTTTGAAGCGGGTTTTTGAATTTTGAATGGACCTAAAAAGGTGGAATAATAGATCTATGAATCGGGTTGAAAACTCGGCAGAGAAATGAAACTGGCCGGAAAACTCCAAGAGCTGACTGGAAATCCAAGAAAGCAAACACTTGAACACCATAACTTCAACAAGTAGAACATCACTGACTGCAAATGCATAGAACACCACAGGCAATAAGGCAAACGCCATTGAAAACATAGAGACAATCTGCAAACGCAAGGGATAGAAAAAGTGTTAGTTAGACATGTGATGGATTAAAAACATCTTAATCTTATAAAAAATATTGAGATCAAACACAAAAACAATGATTTTGAGGATAATAAAGATATTAAGGAATGAATTAAAAAGATGTACGAGGATTAACAATCATGATAGGAGCTGGATTTGATCAAAAGTGAGGTTTTCATAAAACTTTTTGAACTGAGTCGAGGGAACTCAAACACCGATCCTCAGAGAAGAGGAGTAACAATCATGATAGAAAGCTTAGATAGTGTGGGTTATAACAATGTCAATATGAATTAATCCTTACGGATCTCGGTCCGTAACCGAGAATGGGAGGGGAACAGTGAAAATTGGGGCCCCCCTGCTGTTCCTGGCCAATTGGCCCCCCCTGCTCTCCCATCCTGCTCTCCCATCCTCTGTCCGTCCAGAATTGTTGAATCAATATATGCACATGAGAGAGAATTCAAATCAGGGAGAGAAAGTCGTCCCGATACAGTTGACTTATGCACATGAGAATTCATAAGAAAACCAATAACATGTGACTTTTCGACCCACCCAACAAGGTCCCAATTCTAGAGTAAAATTCAGCCCAATTTTAATTGTACTATATCAGCTTAAATTGTCTGAAAAAAATTGATCTAATTTCTGTTAATCCCATGTAGCATTATATCACAAGCATTGCATTGGTGAAGCATCAAAATGAAATGTGTAAAACCAGAAACTAAGGAATAAAGAAAAGGAACCAAGGATAACCACTACAAGTTATTGCCAGTCGATGTCACTCCACAAGTTCCACACAACCATTTCAGACAAACTGAGAACGACCGTCTACACAGCTACACATTCTACAAGATAGATGGGTAATCATTTGTTGAAAATCTTGTTACCGATTTATAAATACGACTCAAAATCGTATTCACAGTTTCACAAACTTTCTGATTCCAAACTATGTAAAGATCAACTTTGCAGAAATTAGAGAAGAATAAGAATGAGAATAACAAAACAAAAACAGAAATGTATTGAGGCGAGTGATCTCTATACTTAAGACGTTTAATGCCCTGCACTTAATGTTGTATGCAGTTCTATATGGCATACGTCTCCAGCATTCAACAATACCTTTGGAAATCTTCGCAGCACTTCGATGATTGCCAAAAACAAAAGCGGATTCATGTAGCACAACTCTCTTTTACAGAATCTCAAACTCTCAAAGAAGATGTAATTGTTTTTTCTGTGTCTCAAACTCAATCAGAACATGAGTTTATATCAGGGTTGAAGAGGCACCAGTTATGGTTGCAACTGTTGCCAACCGTCACTAATTCAAAATTTAAGTCTGTTCCCAACAGACACCTTTTCAAACTATATGACTCTTGCAAACAGTCACCAATTCAAACGGAGAATTTAAAAAAAAAAAAAACCAATTCAAACGGAGAGATCCTGTCCGTTGGATCACACCTCTTGGATAAGAACTTAATCAACACCGTTAGATCATAACTCCTAGATATGATCCAAACCGTTAGATCTTAACTGATCATCTCAGATTAAATCCTGACCGTCCAAATTGATTCCCATAGTGTAAAAATCAAAGGCTCCAACTGCTCCTCGCCACGAACGTCCGAAGTGCACCAAGTTGCGCTCACGCGCGGATGCGGTGCTAAGGTTAGGGTGCACCTTTAGCACCTTTACTATCTCTCCATAGCTTATAAAATAGAGACTCCTCTAGATTTTACACAATGTGGGACTAAACATTTTCCTTATATCACAATTTCTATTCATCATGGACATGGGCTTGAGTGGCCATCCCAAGCCCAATTTCCAACACCATTAATCAACAAACCATTGGTTCCTGTCTCCTTTGAACTCAAGGATACAGAGGTACGACCAACTTATAGAACAGATCCTGTTCAAGTTAAGTCGTGACCATGGCATGGCTTGTTAACCAAACCTTGGCTTCACATCTCTACAATATGGGACTGAAACCTTGAGCCAAAAGAGATTATTAGCAACAATTGTTGCAAATTTCAGCTATGGAAATACATTCCGGGTTGTAACAATTACCTAAAGAAGCAATTACAATTATCTTGTAGTGTTGGATTCGGATGATTGTTTTTCCATCCCAAAAGAAGACGTTGCTGAGCACCGTTGACTCATCAGATGTTTAAATGAACAAATGACTAGGCCTAGCTTGTGATCCGAATTTTCGCAAATTCATTTTCAATTCCGCAGCTGTTTACAAAAACTCACAAAAATCAGTCCTATAACTACTAATCATGAAGCGCAAATTACATAGCCAATAGAGTACTTAATAGTGTTAAACAAACAAAGTGTGAAAGTCTAAACAAGACAACTTCTTCATGATTAGGATTTTTATGTCAACCAATTAGCTACACAAAAGATATACTTCCTTCTCAAAAACAAAAGAAATGCACTTCATTTAAGGATCATGTAACATGAATAATTTGAAAAAAAGATAATCAAAAGAGTCATTCATGCCTATACATAGATTTGTATGCTACGTAAGGTGGTTGTATAAATTGTTGTGCTTAAATATCTAATAATGTTATAAGATGTTTTGTGTGTGCATCATTAAGCTCCCCAAAATAAAGGTGCCTTTGGAGACATTGGAGAAAACCAAAAAATTGACCAACTCAATCAGTTACATTCAAGCAACTTAAGAGTACTCCCCTACTTCTTATACCTTAATCTTCTTGAAATCATTTATTAATTCTTTCAAATCCATGTTCTAAATCATTTAAAGAAAATTCTCGAAGACAGTTTAGTCATTCTGGTGGTTAAGTCTACATTCGAAACGTTGTCTGACTTTCAAGATGCAAGCGTGGCATTGAAGTTTCTAATCAGACATCAGCTGTTTCCTAAGAATCTCGCAGGCTTTTTAGATCGCCACTACTGATTTTTAAGAGTACTTATGAAGAATTATATAAAAAACTATCTTATAATCCATCTAGTGCTCCCATTTGGTGTATTCCTGTTTGCTTTGAGCACAAAGGTTCGTATGAAACAAATTTTAATTATAATCTCTCCAAAGAGAACAAGAGCATGTTATCTTTAAGCATCAGTGTTCGATCTACATAATAATGATAACAATGACTGCTGGTGCTGCATATCTGTAGCTCAGCTGGTGTTCTTACAAATTTTCGCAATGTTTAATAAGCCCAGAATTCGCTGTAAAATGTTAATTATCCATAACACATGACCATTTACGTGTTATAAAGTGTCTCGGTTGTGCAGTTTCTTTAGAAGGATCAACTCCACAAGAAAAACTTGCATCAACGATCTCCTTCCCCGGCTCTTAAATATCACTTATCTAGTTTCAAAAAATGAGTGAGCAAGCAAGGTTCCAGATGTTACTGATCGATACAACTCGGCTGAACTAAAATCAATGTAAAACTTTGCAGAAACTTCAATATCACTTCGTTGGAATGGTTGAGTATAGTTAAAAGCATCAAAAGGTATAACTCCAGTAGATAAGGATTTAAGATATACCACAAATTAAAAATTAGTGAATACAATTAAAAATCAGCTCATTGTTTGCAGAAGTTCTTGTTCTTACACAGAGTGAATGCCCGTATGGTGAAAAACTAAATTCCATGTTGGGTAGCTCGAGATTAGCTTAGTGCATTACCAAACCAAAGGAAACAAATGAATCTATGAAAAATAGGAGCCTAGATAACCACTACTCAAGTAGTTCTACAACAATTGAAGGAAAATCTGGGGTTCCTCTGTGTGTTGTAGAATCCAGGGTTAGCCCTTTGCTAGGTCCGTCCTTGTGTAGAATCATGAACAAAATCCCTCTAGAAATTTACACCGAGTGAAAATTTATTGTAAGCCATCTAGCCAAGAGTACCTCAATGTGGTTATGAAATAAAGCAGACAGAGAGGTTCCATTGTGTAGAACAATGGTAATCTACCCTCCCCACTAGGGGGAGGTCAGGGGTTCGACCCCTTGTTGTATCAAAAAAAATAAAGCAGACAGAGAGTGTGATGTGTACGTATAATTTTGTTTGAACAGGTTGAAATGTTAAAATTGAGGACTTCTTCATGGTCCATGGAGATTAGTCTTTCTTCTAAATCAGTTAGCTGCACGAGAAGTTTATTTTCACAAGCACAGAAAATTAACTTCTTTTTTAGGATCATGTAACAAGAATTATTTGAGAAGCAAATCAAAAGAGCAATTCATTCCTATTAATAGAAGGGAATTATAGGCTTAGCATAACTTTAGAACATGGTTGTTTATATTTTGTCTCGGAAATTTTTGATAGTACCACACCTTAGTTTCCTTCTGAGTGAAAAGATAATATTGTTGATGAAAAT